>APFE030007311.1:245109-345522 GCA_000404065.3 Pinus taeda | reverse complement strand
AAACATCAAGTTTCTATGTAAAGAATCAGTTTCATCTAAGAAACTGCTAAAAGAATAAAATTAGCAACAGCTAAAACAATGAGCATTAAACTAAAATAGTATTATTCTAATACCCTCCCTTAATGCTCAATCTATTTACAACACCAATAGATCCCCTGAATTTTACAAATTTTGTCAGGACCAAGAGGCTTGGTGAAGATGTCTGCAGGCTGCTCTGTTGTGGGAACATATCTCAACTGAACGGATCCATCTTCAACAAGCTGGCGAATGTAGTGGCAATGAGTTTCCACATGTTTTGTTCGTTCATGAAAGACGGGATTTTTGGCAAGTTTGAACACTCCCTGATTATCACAAAACAAGGAAGGAGGACCTGTCTGGGAAGCATGCATATCTGCAAGCATACGTCGAAGCCAAACTGCCTCACAGGATGCCTTAACTGCTCCTCGATACTCTGCTTCTGTTGAGGAGAGAGCCACAGCTTGCTGCTTCTTACTAGTCCAGGTGACAGCACCAGATCCTAGACTAAACACATACCCAGCTGTAGATTTACGATCATCAACCGAACCGGCCCAGTCAGAATCTGTGTAACCACTGAGTATAGGATCGGAACTGCGAGTGTATAGGAGTCCATAACCAGAAGTGCCACGCACATATCGTAGCACACGCTTTGCTGCTATCCAATGATCAGCTTTAGGAGCGCACATGAAGCGGGAAATGTAGCTCACTGCAAAACTGATGTCTGGTCTGGTGGCAGTAAGGTAGATGAGACTGCCTACTAATTGCCTGAATAGAGTTTCATCCACAGGAAGAGAGGATGACTGAGCTGAAAGTTTGAGCCATGGTTCCATAGGCGTCGTGGCTGGTTTGCAATCCTGCATTCTGAACCTGTCCACAAGATTTTTGGCATACTTGGACTGAGAGAGAAAGATGTGATTCTCAGTCTGCCAAACTTCAATCCCCAGACAATAATGAAGAAGTCCCAAGTCTGTCATATCAAAGGTTCTTCATAAGTCTTGTTTGATCCCATGGATCAAATGTGCAGAGCTGCCAGTAATGATAAGATCATCTACATAGACAACCACAAACAAGATATCATCACCGGTATGCTTGAAATACAGATTTGCATCAGATGGGCTCCGCAGAAAACCATGATCTATCAGGTACTGATCAATTTTCATATACCAAGCCCAAGGAGCTTGTTTCAATCCATAGAGAGCTTTAGCTAATCTGCACACTTTCTGTTCTTGACCGGCAATCTTAAATCCTGGAGGCTGTGTCATGTAGACTTCTTCCTGTAGGTCACCATTTAGGAAAGCACTTTTTACATCCATCTAATGAACTTTCCAGTTAAACTGCGCTGCTAGGGCAAGGACAAGCCGTATGGTACTCATTTTGGCGGTAGGAGAAAAAGTCTCCTCATAGTCAATGCCTTCCTTTTGTGAGAATCCTCGAGCCACAAGACGAGCTTTATACTTGTCTAGGGTTCCATTGGCTTTGTATTTCACTTTATATACCCATTTGCGGCTAATGGGCTTTTTTCCTTCAGGAAGATCAGAAAGGGTCCATGTGTGATTTTTCTGAAGACTTTGGAATTCAGCTTCCATAGCCTGTTCCCACTCAGATGTACCCTTAGCCTCTGAGTAAGTTTGAGGCTCAAAGATACTGTGTAGGTTAGCCATAAGAGCAAAGTTTACTGTAGACTGTTGTTTGCTCTTATGTCTAGAAGTTCTTCCTTCAAGGAGTTCATCATCCCAGAGATCACCAATAGTTTTAGCCCACCATTTAAGCCGAAAAGTAGAGGAACCAATATCAGGAGGAGATGGAGAAGGCTCAAGAACAATAGGGGCAGCAAGAGAAGGGTTATTTTCCGAAGGAAGCTTAGGTAGTGTATTATCAAACACTGATGTTGCATCATCCCTCCCATCAGGTGGACCTACCAGAAGAAGAACATTGTGAGGCTGATCCTCAGAACACTGCTCAGAAGAAGAAGACTGAAAGAATCCTCTGTCTTCATCAAATACCACATCCCGACTGAAACTAAGACGACCAGTGGCTATATCTATTAGTCTGTAAGCCTTGTGATGATCACTGTACCCTGTCATCATGAGTTTCTGGCTTTTGGAATCCAACTTAGAGCGCTTAGCAGCTGGAATCCAAACATATGCAATTGAGCCGAATACTTTGAGGTGACTGATCTTAGGCTTACGGCCAGACCACACCTCTTCGGGAGTCTTCCCTTTAACAGCCTGAGTGGGTGATCTGTTAAGAAGATAAACAGCAGTAAAGATTGCTTCAGCCCAGAATTTGTTTGGAACACTCTTGTGCTGTAACGTGGAGCGAGCCATTTCAACAACCGTGCAGTTGCGGCGTTCAACAACACTGTTCTGCTGAGGAGTGTAGGGTGTAGAGAACTGGCGTTTTATGCCATGAGTATCACAGAAGTTGGAAAAAGCAGAAGAACAAAATTTCCCCCCGTTATCTGTCCTAAGAGTCATGATATTACAGCTAGACTCTTTTTCAACTAAGGTTTTAAACTTCTGAAATATACTAAATGCATCAGATTTATATTTTAGAAAATATACCCACATCTTTCTACTGAAATCATCTACAATAAGCAAGAAATATTTGCAAGCAGTGATAGAAGATGTATTCATAGGACCACAAATATCAACATGAATTAACTGGAGTACCTTAGATGCGCGCCAAGATTCTCCATTCTTGAATGAAGACAGATGTTGTTTGCCAGCTTGACAAGCGCCGCATAAGCCCAACTGCTAAGTCTGAATATCAGGTAACCCTGACACAAGTCCTTCCCGAGAAAGCTGAGAGAGATACTCCATGTTTAGATGCCCATATCGCTGATGCCACAGAGTGTTGATGGGAGAAACACGAGCTGCTAGAGTGTTGATGGAAGAAATCGGCTTCCAGCCAAAGTGGCAGTGCCGCCGTCGTTTTTCACGCCCGAAGGACCCAAGGTAACACCGGAATTTTTTTTTTCAAAAGATAGTTGATGGATCGCGTGGCCGAGGTTCGATCCTTGTTCTCTCAGCCCGAGCGGTGCTAAAATGCAGTTGCGAAGGCTGCGAGAGTCGATGAACGGCCTGCGTAACCCACCAAGATGGGCCTGTGTGTCGATATAGTTTTGAAACTCGAGTTTGCATCGCTGGCGATCGTACTGTGCTATATCTCAGATATGGAAATCTGGTATTGTTCAATGGCTGCAACAGACGTAGATATGCTGGACCAAGCAATTTTCACCAAGAAAGTCAAACGATTCGAAATCAAGAAATGGAATGTTGTTCTCACGGTAGAGGTGTTTTTCACACGAAAAAAAATGAAAAATCAAGTTCGAACACCGTCGGCCAATACGATGCACGAGGAGAGTATATCAATTCTCTCGAATGTCACCAAAAACCCTCATGAAACCACCGAAACAAAGAAAATAAAAAATATGAACAATAAAATAATTAAACTACAAAGCAAAAAATAAATAAAGAAAAAAAATTAAAAATAAATAAAATTAAAAAAAACACATAAAAAAACAAAAAAAAAAAAAAAAAACCCAACTCACAACAGCGAGAAGCACGCACTTAGATTGAACAATGGCATTATGCAATGATGCAGCAAATTCAAAAAAAAAAAAAAAAAACTAGAGAGCAACTTCGAAATGAAGCACAAAAATTTTCCACACAACTGAAAAATTATTTCAAAGAAAAAAATACCAAGCTCTGATACCATAAAACAGTGCAAAACACGCATATGGATTTCCAATGAATGAATTAATTGATGAGCAAGCTAAAGCTCAATAATAATACAGAGATATTTACAGTAAATAGAAACATCAAGTTTCTATTTAGAAAATAGAAACAATCAATTTCATCAAGGAAACTGCTAAAAAGGAAAAATAGCCACAGCTAAAAGAATGAGCATTAAATACTAAATAGGATTATTCTGATATGATTGTCCTATCTCTGCCAGCATAGTGAAAAACTCAACACACTATCTCAAAGACTGTGTCATTCAAGATCAACTGAAGAACTATGTTAGCCAAGAAGCAGTGTACTGTGATAAGAAGACGAATGTATGAGAAGGCCGAAATCTGAAAGAGTGCAGTGAAGACTAAAGACTGTGAAACAAAGACCGAATAGTGCAAGGGATAGTGACAAGCATATTGAAGGTAATCTTTAGTCAAAGATTTGTCAAGGGTCTTGGTATTCATACACTAAACATCTATAAGAAGAGATTCAAGGGTTTTACTCTCAAGAGGAGAGGTTTTGCCCTGACTTGGAGCCAACATACTATGTACTTGTTCTACTGTTGATCTTCTATTTTGATAATTGTTTGAAGAACACACTAACATAGCAAAGATAAGCATATAGAAGAGAAAGACAACACAAACGTTATCAATATGTTTAAAGAAGAATCACTAAGCCATGATTTGCCCTAGACTCTTCAACATGGTATCAGAGCCATGGTTCAAAGAGGGCATGAAGGAGATCAACTATACCATAGAAAAGCTGGTAAAGAAGTGCTCATCTTTAGCTAGACTAATCAAGCAATACTTCAAAACAGTATGGAGTAAATTCTTCTCTTCCCAAGACCCAAAAGATTCAAGAAATGAAGGATTGTTCTCAGCTCTCTCAGGAACATTCCAAGATGAAAACACATGGGTAATAGACAGCGAAGCTTCAAGGCATATGACCGAGTATCACAAGCAACTCAAGACCTTATCTAAAGGAGAATCTTCATACTCAGTGGAGCTTGGTGACAACAAAAGCTATCCCATCAAAGAAATTGGATCAACATCAATTGCGTTGGAAGGTGGAGGTAACATTCATCTCAACAACATATTATATGTTCCAGGTTTGTACAAAAATCTAATTTTTGTTTCATCTCTAGAAGAAAAGGGAGATAGAATTGCTTTTATTGATGGTAAAGTAGTAGTTTGGGCCAAAGATTCAAGCATTGAAAAAGCTAGAGTCAGTGGAGTTAGAGAAGGCAGACTATACAGACTCTCATCTCCTCAAAATCAAGCACTTGTCCACATTGAGATAAGCCCATGTGAATTATGGCAAAGAAGATTGGGCCATCTCCATTACAAAATTCTACCAACCCTAAATTCCATTGTAAATGGGATTCCAAATCTTAAAGAAGAACATGAAGGAGTCTTCAAAGGCTATGCCCTGGGAAAAAGTACAAAGAAACCCTTTGCTAACAACACATCTAGAGCTCGAGATTTTGGATCTCATTCACTCTGATGCATGTGGGCCTATGTCCAAATATCTTGGAGGTCATCTATATTATGTTACATTCATCGATGATCATTCAAGGAAAACTTGGGTTTATCTACTTAAAACAAAGGATGAAGTATTCACAAAATTTCAAGAATTCAAGACAGAGGTAGAAAATCTTACAGAGAGAAAGATAAAGATCCTAAGATCAGATAATGGAGAATACACTTCCAAAGAACTTATTGATTTCTGTAAAGAGGCTTGGATTAAGAGGGAGCTCATTGTTCCTTATAAGCCTGAACAAAATGGAGTAGCTGAACGAAATAATAGAGCTATAGAAGAAAGTGTCAAAGCTATGCTCCATGATCAAGATCTACCAAAATTCTTGTGGGAAGAAGCAACAAAAACTGCAGTATATATTCAAAATAGAAGTCCTCACAGGTCTCTTGGCAATGTAACTCTTGAAGAAGTCTTTGTTGGAAAGAAGCCTAATATTGATCATCTTTGGATATTTGGATGTCCAATATATATCCACATTCCCAAGGACAAAAGGAAGAAGCTAGATCTTACAAGCAAGAAGGGAATCTTTGTTGGGTATAACAACTCTTCCAAAGCCAACAGAATCTACATAAAGGAATGACACCAAATAGAAGTAAGCAGAGATGCAATCTTTGATGAAAGCATTGCCTTCAAGAAATCCAAGGATCTCCCATCTGCTTTTGATGAAGAGGATCTTCCTATGTTTGAAGAGGAAGCTTCTAATGAAGAAGAAATTTCTCACCATGAAGAAGGTCCCAGTGAACCTATCACCATCCCTGAAGGAAGGAAAAGACCTTACTTGCTAACATCCACTCTTCAAGAAGCAAAAGGTCACACGGCAAACCGAACTTTCAGGGAAAGCAAGAAACCAAAAAGATACTCAGGATATGCAGCATACATATCAAAGCTCATTGAAGAAGAACCTTCTGCCTTTGAAGAAGCAACCAAACATCAAGAATGGAAAGATGCAATGAACGAGGAGTACAATCTATCATGAAGAATGGAGTTTGGGAAATTGTCTCAAGACCATATGACAAGTCAATGGTAACCTCCAAATGGTTATATAAAATCAAGCACGCTGTCGATGGAAGCATTGACAAACTCAAGGCAAGATTCGTGGCTCGAGGCTTCTCTCAGGAAGAAGGCAATGACTATGAAGAAACCTTTTCTCCCACAGCGAAGTACACAACAATCCGATCTCTGATATCTCTGGCAGCATCCATGAAATGGAAGGTACATCAAATGGATGTCAAAACAACATTTTTGAATGGCACCATAGATGAAGAAGTCTAATCGAACAACCATTAGGATATGAAGTAAAGGAAAGAGAGACTCACGTTTGCAGATTAAAGAAGGCACTCTAAAGAAGGAAAAACCCCTCATTGAATATTCTTTATCTTCTTGGACACCCCCTTAGGATCATGATCAACCTATAATCTCCCCTTTCCAGTGTGATCATCATGGGCAACCTACTTGTGTTTATCTCATCAGTCTCCCTTTCCTACTGATCATAACTTTGTAGAGGCCATAAAATATGAGATAGATGATAAGGATCACAATGGAAATAGTATGTCCAAGGTTGCCATCCATCAAAGGTTTATGAGCCTAATCATTGACATCTCTATATTTTGGTTAGAAGAGAGGATCTCATGGATTAGATTACATCCTTTTCTTACCTCTTCTCACGAGATCATCCATGTGTGGGCATTCTATTTTCATACCTCCCACCAACCTTATCGTCCATATGGTTGTGTCCACATACGGTGTGGCATTCACTACAGGAGTAATCATATAGGTCAGCATGTTTATATTGATTTGATGATATGTTGGTTGCATTGGCTTTATGATTACACTTAGTATTAATTCTGTACCATATGCATGTTGAGGTAGTATGCATTGCATGCCCATTTTCGCATTAGAGCTAACATCATATGATATTTCTCATAATAGATTAGTTGCATTTACATTAAAAAATTGCATATTTTATTTTTTTGCTGATTTTACAACCTAACATTAAGCATGTGCGATCATGAGACGTCGCGAAAGCATGTTGCACCATGTTTTTCATCTATTATATATGCAGGTAACAGGTCTACGATAACCAAGAGATTTTTGGAGTTCTTGTGACCTCCCATTCAAGCTGCTCTGCCCACTTATCTGAGAGATCACGTCCCTATTGGAGCTAGATGTTACCCACCATTTTGTGGGTGATATCCCTAGGAGAAAAAAATCTCCAAGATGGACCTCAATCGGCAGCCCCTTGCAGCCACCAACTAGCTCATTGTGCCATTTTCTCCACCACCTGAGTCAGTCAAGAGGTCCCTCATCCATCTATCATGATCGTATGTTTGAAGGTGGGCCTCCCAAACTTAAAGGTATGCCTTGTCATTTGGTAAGTGAGTATTGTAGTTTCCTTATCATGGACACTTTTGGGCATGGATTAATGGGGGGGTTCGGCAGAAAGAATGGGCTAGGTTTGTGCTCTTGTCCCCTAGACCTGTTTGTATATTAACTTTGGATTCTAGTCCTGTGGGATCTCTTTTATTGACCATTTGGCTTTAGGGATGGTATTTCATGGGAAACCCTAATTTTAGTTGTGTGACCTCGCTCCCTCATCCACACATATTCCCCCCTTTTCACTCATTATAACCCCATTCATCATTTCTCCCACCTGGGTCCACATTCCTCCATTGGGTCCACATAGGGCTAACTCTTCCCTTCCCCTTGCCCACACCTTGGGTCAGGCCTGGAATGATGCCCCAGAAGTTGATGCAACTAAAAAGAAAAGTAAAAGCATAATTGGCCACATTCAACAGGAAAATGTGCCACAAAATGCAAAAGATGGTCTAGACAAACACATTTAGCACGTGGGCAAAAGCCAATACATGAGCTCTATCCCGTCATCATGGCCATCACCCTAGTTCCTACAAGTTCTATGAGCCTCCTTCATCATATAGGAACTCATGACTGTCCCAACCCCTGGTGGGCAATGAACCACCCTACCTTAAAAGGGGGTATCCACTGCTATATCTCACATATCATGCTCTTACCCCCTTGAGCCTCGAGCATTTAATTACAAAAAAATCATAAAAAGGCAAAAGGCATATAAAGAAGGGTGGAAAAATCAAGGTCGGGCACCTCATGTACCATGATTGCTCCCTCCTATACATTATATAACCAAGTGTGGGCTTTCCCTTCTACTAGCTACCCTTGTACCCCAGCATGTGGCCCACGGTTGCCCCTTCTCGTTTCCTACTCCATTCACCTCTTTATCACATGCCACCACCTTTTAAAAGATGTACCTTGGACATATTATCCCCTTTAAAAGTAGAAACCACCTAATGGGATGCTTGGTTAACCCCATTTGGAGTTTGGAGACATTAACACATGCCAAAGCCCATTATGGAAGGGCAAGCCATTATGAAGTCCCCATTTGTGGTCCATAGTTTGTAAGCTCTTTTACTCAATTTCCTTGATGATTTTTTGTACTGGAAGGCTAGGGGACGCATTGGATCTTATGTAGGATTGCAGATGGTCTACATGCATCTTCGACTTACTTGGAGACCCATGAGGTCACTCATGTGCCCTCACAGCGATTAGAAGCACCACGTGTTTATTATGTGGAGAACAAGGGAGCAACCCCTTGTCCATGATTACTGGAAGTCCAACTCATCATTTTGACACTTGTGGACTTCATCAAGCCTCTTAGAGAGCCCAACGACATACATTATTGATGATTCAACCCGTTGGGATGCTTATTATTTTATTTATGAGCTAATTTGGTGGGCTTGTCACCAATAGATAGTTATTTGCACATTATATTAGTTGATGGGCTAATGTAGGCTCAAATTAGGTAATTCGATCTCCTAATCGGTGTATAAATAGGAGAGATATGAATTCATTTGTATCATCACTTGGATTGGATCATATCTTCTTGTGAGATTTTCACTATCTTTTGAAGATTTGAGAGGGGGCAGTGTAGACTTGAGCGAAGTTCAAAGGCCTAGTTGGAGGACTGGTGCACTGTGGACAGGTGTTCTAATGAGGGTCAGAAAAGTTCAGAGATCAGCCACAAAACCGTGACCTAATAAGGGCAAAAAGAAGACATCTTTCTAAGGTATGTTTGTTGTTCTTCAATGTTGTTACATTGCTAAGTTGTGAAGTCTTTTGGACAGGTTGGTGGGCAGCTTAAGTACAAGTCAGAGTGTTGTTAGAAGTTGCTTTATTGTGCCCTAAAGTACAGCCTCTTGTGAATGACTACAAGACTATTAGTGGGCAAGTGTTAAAGAGCTCTCTAAGTAGGCAGAATGGTGTTCCAAGGGTTGAGAACAAACCATTGTTTAGAGGGAGCCTCTAACTTCATTCCCTGGAAGGGGAGGATCATGATAGTTTTGGAGGATAATGGGGCGGGAGAATTTGTGAAGCTGACCATACCACCACCACAAGATCCCCAACAGTTGACCCAGCATACTAAAAATGATTTAAGGCAAGGAGGATTACTCTAGAAGGGTTAGAGATCATATAGTTCCTCATATCCATGAGAAGAAGACAGCTTTTGAGATCTTCAAAATTATTTTAGAACTATATCAAAGTACCAGTGATACCAGGAAGCTTGCTCTTAAGGAGAAGCTGAGGAGTATCCAGATGAAAAAGGATGAGCCCATCATCACATATTTGTTAAGGTCCACTCAGGTATGAGATGAGCAGGGTGGTGTGGGCATGATTGTATCTTACCATGACCTTGTGACTTTGGCCTTACTAGGACTTCACAAGTCTTGGTCTGGTTTCTAGGATGTTATTAGTGGTCGAGGGAATTTTCCCGATCGGGAAAGGTTTTGGACTGACTGCGTTTAGGAAGAGATCCAGAGAGGGACTAGAGATGGTAGATCAGTTACGACAGTTGACGAGGAGAACTTTGCCCTAGCAGGCAAGGCCAATGGCAAGAAGGGCCGAGGAGAGGCCGAGTCCAGTTAATAGGGCAACAAGAAGGATCTAAGCAATATCAAGTGCTTATATTGCCATGATTTTGGACACTATGAGACTAAGTGTCCTAAGCGGAAAAAGGAGTCCAGTAAGGATCATGTAGCTGCATTAGCAGAGGTAGATGCATTGTCTGCCTAATTCGAGAAAGATTTATCATTGATTGCTTGCATGGAAAGCTCAGCAAATAGTAGTATATGGTATATTGATTCAAGAGCATCCTTCCACATGAACGAGAACAATAAAGGAAAAGGACATGCAGTTTCAGATTGAGCTAGGAGATGATGGTCAGTATGCAGTTAGAAGATTTGGTATTGTTAGTTTTAAGAGGGACTCAGGTATCCTCTTCATCTCAAATATCTTCTCTATGTTCCAGGATTGAGACAAAATTTTGTTCCGGTAACCAAGGGATATGATATCATCTTCAGCAGAGGTAAGGCATACCTCTAGCACTTAGCTTCTCGATGTAAGAAGATAGGTGTGAGGGTGAAGAATCTCTACAAGTTACAGATAGAGACAGGTGCAGCCTCTTGCAGTTTCTAAGTCTACTTAGTTAGAAACCCTCCATGCACTTTATCTGATTTATTCCTACCTACTTGTTCTGTTACTTAACAAGTTATTTACAATGTAAATACTGAAAATAAACATTAGTGCATGCTCAGCATATTACAGATCAACAACTGAAAGAAACAGGAACAATCACACCATGTGACACCATTACTTTTCGACCAACGTCCCCAGAAAAACCCAATGTGGGAAAACCAGTGCAACTATTTGAGGGTTTTCTTATTAAGCAATATCATAGTACAATCTGGGTGCCGAAATTGGCCTACCCAACAGAGAATTTCTTTGCCAATAATACCTCTCAGTTTGAGACAAATCTCCTGGCTAAAACCCCAGATAATCCTTCCGACAGCTCCCCGGCACCAATCTGCCCCAGAAACCCCATATCTGCCCAACGCTAGCCCTGCGTCACCTCGGATGGGTCTGCATTAGCCTTAGGAGGCCCTGCGTCAATCCTTTGGCCCTCTGTGTCAACAACGCCGGCCTCTCTAAGGCTCTGCGCAGCACCCGACCACCTCTGTGTGCCCCTGCGCGAGCCCTAACTGGCTCTACGTCACTCTCCCCGGCTACTGCGCTACTCTCCCAGCACTAACTCTGCCTCTCTATCTCTCTGTACTCAATGCCCCTCAATTGCAACTCCCAATCACTAATTCTATCTCTCTTAGCAAACCCCACTCTAGAGAATAGAATGAATGATCACTCTAGTGTGTTCGTCAAGTGACCCTCAAGCCTCCTCTTATACTTTTCTCGTTGACATATCAACGACTGAGATTAAATCCCTAATCAACAGCTAAGATTAGATCTGGCTTGATCCATGTCATTTGGACCATTCTAACACAGTTTTATAGTAATCCACAATAATATTTTAATTTCCCTAAGTTTAGACTTAGGGACTCCATTAAAAATATTAATTATTTCAATATCTCCTAAACTGTTTAGAATCTACCCAAACCCTTTTTGGGTATTGGAGATCTCATGTGCTCCAACCTCTCCACCAAATTTCGTGGCTAGAGCACATCCGATGCTACCACAAATCAACACTCCCTCTTAGCGAGGACTGTGCTCTAGCAATACTCCTCACTGAGTATTACTCTAATCATCTAGCATCGGTCCCTGTGCTGATGCTAGGCCTGTTGCCCACCATCCTCTGCACTATTGTATCCTGTATTGCTGCCCATGGTTCTGCTACTGCCACTGCTACATCCATACGACAGCTCCCTCTACATCCGTGTTGTTGTTGGTCCTTTCTCCCAGCACTGCATCCGCACTGCACCTCCTCTCATTGCATCGTGATGTCTACTGTTGCACTGCAACTCAGTTACTGAAAAGTAAGTAACTAATCTCCCAACTGACCTCTCTGTTGGGCTAGAGACACCCATTGATGCTAAAGCTCCCTCTGTCACTGACAAGTGCTCCCTCACTGACCTCTGCGCTGCTACAACAACTCCCTGCATCTTGCATCGTTGCACACCTCTTTGTGCCATCCTGCATTGGTGCAACACTCCTGTGCCTCTCGCACTATTGCAACCTGCTAGCCTCACGCTGTCTCGGGACCACTACAATGTAGCTCTCTTTGTCGCTCCATCCGCATCTGTCTCTGCCCGACTCAGCCAGTCCTGCTACTCCTCTTCGGGGCTCCCATAGCAAGGTCTAATCCAAGAGGCTGGGTACCTCGAGGATCTTGCCCCTCATCGCCTGTAGTCCGCTTGACTACAACTCAATGTCTCCCCACTTCTGCTCAAGTGGTGCATGTGCACTCATGGCACAGTCATCGTCTGTCAAAACTTCCTTCTCTACCCTTATTAGTGTCGCCTTAGTCTCAAAAGACTCTCCCTTACTCTTCTTCCTTAGACACTAGGTTGCATAATAACCCAGCTCCCCACAATGGAATCACTTGATCTTGGAGAGATCCTTCTTCTTCCGCTTCTCTTGCTTTCCCTCAGATGTTAGGGCAACATCTTCCTCCTCCTGCTTGACTTTGATCCCCTTGCTACTACTACCTGTCTTCGACTACCATCTGATCTCTTCCTAGCGAAGAGTGGGGTCGCCCACATCTCGTCCCAAGGTGGGAGAGTCCCTCTGCCCAATATACTATGGACAAATACCTCCCAGTGTTCTAAGACAACATTTAGAGTTGTCCTCACCATCAACTCCTGAGTGTGGCTTCTACAACAGTCAACTGATCTTCGATCTCATTCAGTTCTCTGAGGAAGGTGTCAATCAATTCTCCCTTCTTCATCTGGTATGACCTCAACTGATTCTCAAGTAGCATTCTTCTCTGCACAGAAGTACGCTGGTACAATTTCTTGAGGGCCTCTCACATCTCATATGTCGTTTACTTCTTGGCAATGTGTGGTACTACATGGTTCTTGACCCCGTCAAGGATGATGCTCTTGGCCCTCGCCATTGCCTCCTCGTACTTGTCGTTATCATTGGGGTTGACTGGGATAGCTATAACCTTCAAGGCAAAGTTCTTGACACAATTTCTATCAAGTACAGATAAGATTTTGGCCTTCTAAGCTGCGAAGTTCGACTCCATCCAATCTATCCTGGTCTCTTACTCCGTGTAGTGCCATGATGCTCTTCTACTTCCCTCTTGGAAGTTCTCTATTCGACTCCTCCGAGTCTCTACTTCCCGTCTGGAAGTTCCCTTTTGGACTCCCCCTAAGTCCCGATTTCCCCCCTGGAAATCCTCTTGCCGCTGTCGAGATGCCCCCTACTCTAATCGTCTTGTGCAATCGCACCACTAATCCGGGTTCCTCGACTAGAAACCCTCGGTAGCAACTCCCTCCTCTTGGCCTTGCTCTGTCAGGTACTGTTCTGACTACAGTACCTCATCAACTCCACTCTGTAATATTCCCACAACCTTCTAAACCCCAGCAACCTAAAGGTGAGAGCTCCTAGGCTCTCTACGCAATCCAACACCAACAACCCGGCCTCCTCAACCAACTGCGTCAACCCTCCCAGCTTCTGCATGAGGCTCCCTTTGCCTTCCTTAGCCTCTACGTTGCCTCTTCCCGGCTCACCCTTGATGACGCAGGTACTGCGTCACCCTTCCCTTGTTGCTGCTCTGCTAGAAACAGCGTCTGTCACCTAGGGACAGTTGTTTTCTACTGCTATTGCTCCACTCGGCTGATGTCCTCAGTCCTCCTGTGATCTGAAATCACCCTCTGATACCATGTTGAAGTTTCTAAATCTACTTAGTTAGAAATCCTCCATGCACTTTATCTGATTTATTCCTACCTACTTGTTCCGTTACTTAACAAGTTAATTACAATGTAAATATTGAAAATAAACACTAGGGCATGCTTAACATATTACAGATCAACAACTGAAAGAAACAGGAACAATCACACCATATGACACCATTATTTTTGGACCAATGTCCCCGGAAAAACCCCAGGTGAGAAAACCAATGCAGCGATCTGAGGATTTTCTTATTAAGCAATTTTAGAATACAATCTGGGTGTCGAAACTGGCCTACCCAACAGAGAATTTCCTTGGCAGTAATACCTCTCAGTTTGAGACAAATCTCTTGGCTGAAACCCCAAATAATCCTTCTGGCAGCGCCTCAGCGCCAATCTGCCCCAGAAACCCCAGCGTCAGCCTTTTTTGGACTACGTCAGCCCCTCTTTGCCTAACGTTGGCCCTGTGTCACCCCAGATGGGTCTACATCAGCCTTAGGAGGCAGTGCTTCAGCCCTCTGGCCCTCTGCGTCAACAATGCTGGCCTCTCTAAGGCTCTGCACAACTCCTGGCTGCCTCTGCGTGACCCTACGTGAGCCCTAGCTGGCTCTGCGTCACTTTCCCCGGCTAATGCAATGCTCTCCTGACACTATCTCTGCCTCTTTGTCTCTCTGTACTCAATGCTCCTCACTTGCAACTCTCGATCACTAATTCTATCTCTCTTAACTAACCCCGCTCTAGAGAATAGAATCACTGATCACTTTCGCGTGTTCTCGAAGTGACCCTCAAGCCTCCTCTTATACTTTTCTCGTTGACATATCAACGGCCGAGATTAAATCCCTCATCAATGGCTAAGATTAGATTTGGCTCGATCCATGTCTTTTAGACCATTCTAACACAGTTTTATATTAATCCACATTAATATTTTAATTTCCCCAAGTTTAGACTTAGGGACTCCATTAAAAATATTAATTATTTTAATATCTGCTAAACTGTTTAGAATCTGCCCAAACCCTTTCTAAGTATTGGAGATCTCCTGTGCTCCAACCTCTACACCAAATTTCGTGGCTAGAGCACATCCGATGATACCACAAATCAACACAGCCTTGAGCAACAAGGCAAAGAGAGTTTAGAGTAGAGAAGTGGTGGTTGAGCGAGAGCAGGATAGAGCTCTCAAGATGGAGCCTTAGTTTGAGTCTAAGCTAGTTGACAAGGTGAGTGGAGGCAACCACTCAGTCAGTGACTCCCAGTATAGGGATAGTTCGATCCAAGTGGGCAAAGGGTTTGTTTAAGGGGGATCAAGAGAGAGTTGGATCTTCCAGTATCACCTTCAACCAGAGGAAGCAGCCACAGAGGTACACGAGGTACATGGCACTTATGACTAAAGTGATAGACTCACAAAGCATGGTGGGAAAGAACAAGTCTTCAGATCAAGTTCCGCAGAAGAAAGTAGAGAAGTCTTTTAGTTCAGGCGGGGCAGCTGCAGCAACAGAGAACGTGGTAGTATTGGAGATAGAACCAAGTGGACGAGGTTCTTCTAGAAGCACCTTCCTTGCTAAAAGGGAGTGTTGAAAATAGTAACGAGAAAGGTCCTTATTTGACTTGTGCCTTAGTCAAAGAGACCACAACCACTTTTTCCTTAACATGCACAAGTTCCTAAAAGTTAGAATGAGTTCCTAAAAATCAGGACGAGTTCATGGAGAAGTGTTTACTCATGCGAATAGTTGGAGGCTCAGTTATTTGTCTCCTAGTGCAAGTTAGCTTTGCAAAAGGACAAGTGACCGGTCTCAAAGTTTATTTGTGGCTAGGACGAGTTGCATGAGTCAGTTAGACTCAGTTAACTAGTCAATCACATGTCGGAGTTCCAAAATAAACTTGCCAATTTTAGATGGGTCGAAAAGCTTATAAGGAGGACGAAGGCACAAAATTGATCATTGTTTTGTGACTAGGAGTTGGTGAGACAAGGCAATAGAGAGCACGAGTTTGTGTGCAAAAGCTTGTGTGTGGGAAGGGCATACTAAGGAGGAACCTGTGCACAGTTGATAGAGGAGAATTTCCTTGGGGTTTGCGTAAGGAAATAGGGAAGCAAGATCATGGTTCTTGCAAGGTGTTCCAGCTTAGGACAAGCAAGGAGAACAAGATTGTTTTCCTATTGAAACAAGGTTGTATTGTAAGAGATCTATTGTTCAAAATTTTGTCAATAAAATTCTCAAAAAAGCAAAGGGTTTTCCCAGCTGGGTTCCCTGGAAAATACTGTATTTTTGTCATTGTGTGACTGTGTTTATTTCTATTCTTATTCTACTACAAACAAGTAGAGAAATTTTGTGTCTTAATAAAAACTCTTTAACAGGTCATTCCTCCTTTATCTAAAGAAACTAGTTTTCAGATTGTTCATTAGAGCAGTTGCAGAATTTCATGGATTTTCTACATGGCATCAAAGCGTGAATAAACACATTCATCATAAGTGCGAATTCATCATAGAGGAAGCATATCTGATCTAACGTAGTCGCAATGTTAAAATTAGCAACTAGGGCCAAACTCCATGTGGGTCATCTTATTCATGGCTGATAATATTTTTATTAGATTCCTCTCGTCGAGAGGTGTAGGATTGATCTAAAGATCATCCGATTTCAATAAGTATTTATGGAGATATGAATTTATTTTAATTATGGAATAATTATCAAGCCGACCAGCAACTCATGTAGGCTCAGAAGCCCAACAGTCACATCTATTCAATCATCAACAATTGTGTGTAAATACAGGAGGTCTTTCCCTCATTTGGACACACTCATCTCATCACATCTCTCTCTCTCTCCTGTGCAGAAAAGAGGCTCTTCTCCTACTGTGCAGAAAGAGACTCTTCTCTCACATGTGTGGAAGGAAGGATGCAGATTTAGGGCTACAACCGCAGATCGGAAGTTTGACCAACATTGACCATCTTTCTCTCTCTCTGTACTGCGTTGTAGGTGGATCTGACTCTCCCCTGAAGGCCGCATTTTTTGGTGGTGGAATCAAGCCGAGCCGACGATCGATTTGCAAGATATTGTCTGCCCTAGTTTGCTAATCTAGGGCTTGTTGCTGCTGATGTAAATCAGATTTATGTACTATTTCTCTCTGCTGAATTATTGAAGATAAAGGAAGATTTGATCAAAGGGTTTCCCCACATTGAAGTTTGTTCCTGGCTAGCCACCACATCTTGTGTCTCTTGTCTTGGCTTGTTTTCTATCGATCGTTTAATGTTCTATCTGAACTTTACTTTATGTACATGTAATTGCTAATCTGTGGATAATAATAAGAAAGATAAGTAAACTGCTATAAGCATAGAACATACCATAACTTAACACACAGCCACTATAGGAATCTTTTCAAGAGGAGGAGCATGAGTTGTTTTCGGTTCTTTCTGTGCTTGAAGACGACCAAGTTTAGGGCAGTTGTAAGCAGACATTGAGGGCAGATTTGTGTAGTATTGGGTGCCTATTCTCTCAAGAATTGGTAGTTGTTCTATGCAATTTTCTTTTTTTGGTGGTGTATTTATGTGCTAACCAAGCCACAATGACTGTGTCTTTTGGGAAGGAGGTCGAGCTCCTCGAGCTCCAGTTTGGGAGGGTCGTAACATCTAAGAGAGCGTTGGAACAAGGGTAGAGTAATCTCATAAGGTCGCGCAAGAGTTGGGCTAGTTAGAAGAGGGGGCAGTGCAAATTTAACAGAAGTTCAAATGTCGAGTTGGAGGACTGGTGCACCGTGGACAGGTGTTCTAATCAAGGTCAAAAAAATTTAGAGATCAACCATAGAACCGTGACACTAAGAAGAGCAAAATGAGGTCATCTTTATGAGGTATGTTTGTTGTTCTTCCATGTTGATGCATTGCTAAGTGGTGAAGTCATTTGGACAGGTTGGTGGACAACTTAAGTATAGGTCGGAGTGTTGTTAGAAGTTACTTTATTGTGACCCAAAGTACAGTCTCTTGTGAAGGACTACAAGATTGTTAGTGGGCAGGTGTTGGATAGATCTCTAAGTAGGCAGAATGGCGTTCCGGGGGTTGTGAACATACCACTATTTATAGGGAGCCTCTAACTTCGTTCCATGTAAGGGGAGGATCATGATAGTTTTGGAGGATAATGGGGTGGGAGAATTTGTGAAGCGGGCCATATCACCACCACAAGATCCCCAACAGTTGACCCAGCACACTAAGAATGATATCAAGGCAAGGAGGATTACTCTAGAAGAGGTTAGAGATCATATAATTCCTCATATCCATGAGAAGAAGATAGTTTTTGAGATGTTCAAAACTATTTTAGAACTATATCAGAATACCAATGACACTGGGAAGCTTGCTCTTAAGGAGAAGTTGAGGAGTATCCGGATGAGCAAGGATGAGCCCATCGTCATATTTTTCAAGGTTCACTCAGGTACGAGATGAGTTGGGTGGTGTGCGCGTGATTGCATTTGATCATGACCGTGTGAGTTTGGCCTTACTGGGACTTCACAAGTCTTGGTATGGTCTCTGGGATGCTATCAATGATATAGAGGATCTTCCCAATTGGGAAAAGTTTTGGACTAACTGCGTTCAAAAAGAAATCCGGAGAGGGACTAGAGATGGTAGATCAGTTAAGATAGTGGACGAGAGAACCTTGACCTGGCAGGCAAGGCCAAGGGCAAGAAGGGCCAAGGAGAGGTTGAGTCCAGTTAGAAGGGCAAGAAGAAGGATCTAAGCAATATCAAGTGCTTGTATTGCCATGAGTTTGGACACTATGCAACTAAGTGTCCTAAGCAGAAGAAGGAGTCCAGTAAGGATCATGTAGTTGCATCAACGGAGGTAGATGCATTTTCTACCCAGTTCGAGAAAGATTTCCCATTGATTGCTTGCATGGCAATCTCATCAGATAGCTATATATGGTATATTGATTCAAGAGCATCCTTTCACATGACTAGGAACAAGAAGAGTTTCAACCACTTGAAGGAAAAGGACATGCAGTTTCAGATTGAGCTAAGAGATGTTGGTCAATATCCAACTAGAGGAGTTGGTACTGTCAGTTTTCAGAGGGAGTCATGTAATCCTCTTCATCTTGAAGATGTTCTCTATGTTCCAAGATTAAGGGAAAAGATTGTTCCGATAACTACCCTTGAAGACAAGGGATATGATATCATCTTCAGCAGAGGTAAGGCATACCTCCAACACTAAGCTTCTGGATGTAAGAAGCAGATAGATGTGAGGGTGAAGAATCTCTACAAGTTGCAGGTAGAGACAGGTGCAACCTTGAGCAGTAAGGTAAAGAGAGCTCAGAGTAGACAAGTGGTTGTTGAGCAAGAGCAGAATAGAGCTCTCGAGATGGAGCCTTAACCGGTATCTTAGTTTGAGTCTTGTTGTCGCCCAAAATGTACAGGCTAGATGTGACAACACTCAGGACGGGGGTTGTCACTTTGATCCCTGTCCTTTTCGTTCTAGTTGTCTCCCTACAATAGGCTATGGGGGGTAGTCCCTACGAAATGTGAAGATGCAAGACCCATTGGGAATCGACAAGCCCGGGAGACACAATTGAATGGCCTAGCAACTTGGTTAATTTAGCAAGTTAGAGATTAGATCCGAAAGATCAGAGCCTAAATGGAGTCAAATACTTGCTTTATATTGGATTATTTACCAAGTAACCGGATAAACAGTTGTTGCTTTGGGATGTTTCACTATCCTATATGAGATGCAAACACTAAGATCTAAATGAGATGCAGAATCTTGGTTTATTTTAAATTGTATGCCTACCTAGGTGAATCCTCTCTCTCAACCATTTTGAAGCTAGTATCTAAAGTAAGTTGTGAGAGAGAAACCAAGGGAAAGCAAGCTATGGCTTGATTAACGATCCCTCCCTTAAAGTTCTAACCACCCAATGCCTCCAGCATTGCAAAGACTGTGGCTCTAACGATTGCAAGGTCACCGTGTTAACCACTAAAAGAGGGTCTAAGTTTCACAAGTTGGGTGAGAAAGGTGGTCATATCTCTCTATCGACCAAGCTTATGCTTAGAGGTAAGTTAATTAATGCAAACTAGGCCTAAAATGCAAAAGCACAATATGAGTGATTAATCTTAAGGTGAGATTGTTAGGGTTCTTAAGTACATAGAGACAAATGATGATTTTTAACTTGGAACGATGAAGTATTTAAACAATGGATAATGACAAACTTCACCACAAGAGAAAGTGCTCGAAATAAATTATGCTAGAAAATGTTGCCAAGATTACCAAAAGCCAATTGCGTTTGAGATAGACAATTAAATTGGCAAGATCAATGCTTCCTGCAACAATTAGATAAGGGTCTTTACGCACAATTAGAAAATCTTCAAAATTATAACAATGGAACACCACTATGCCAATTAAACACACAAAGAAGATTATATTCCTTATGGACACAATTAAATCTTTTTTTACAATTATGGTTAAACTTGATTAAGTGCTTTAAGAGTGACTTAGATTGTGAATCCACAAGAGCTATTTATCTCACAATATCAATGAAGAGCAATGTGGCTACTTATCCAACAACGAACGATGGCAATGACAAACTAGAGTGTTGATCCACAATGTTACTTAGAGAAATTAGTCAATCTCATCAAACATTTATCAATTTAATTAGAGCACTTGTGTTTGTTAATGCAATTATAAATATGCTTATGCAAGAGTGCAAATGGATGCCAATGATGCAAGAGATGCAAAAAATGCAATGAGATGCAATATGGAGGAGCCGAGAAACAAATGATTGCAGCAGCAATAAAGGCACTCAATTCCACTAGAAAACACCTTTCAAGATGCATAAGATGCAGATTGCCAAATGAAATTAGATGACCTTCAACACTTTTTTCCACCATTGTAGTTTTTATATCAGACCTTTATGCAGTTATATCAGACCTTAAATTATTATGAGAGCCTTCAATAAATGACAAGAAATGCAAGCCCAAACAATATAAATGATTTTCCAATGATAAAATATGTTTGCAAATTGATTAATATGTCAATATTATGCGATTTTACCATTGTTTTAGATGATTTTATGTGGTTGTAGCAAACATATCAAATCTGGAAATTACCCAACAGTCCACAAAATTTCACTTATATGCAATCAATTTGACTTTAGATTAACTCTTAATGCCTTAGGCGAATTATTTAGTGAATTAAAACTTATTTTAAATGTTTGTGAGAATAATTTCGGCAAAATCACATAAAAAAATCATTTGACAAATGATTTTTTATGTGATTTTGCCGAAATTATTCTCACAAACATATTATGGATCACAGAAGTCTAAATTCTATAATTATTTTAAATGTGTTTAGATTCTGAATATGTTACTTTCGTATAATGCTTCAGAATTCAAAACGGGAACAGTGACAAGAATGAAGGATTAGAGAGCAAACCAAAAGGCTTAGTGGCCTTGTAGATGACGAGAGAGGCTCCCAATGAACTTAACTACTTGCAACCGCCAAGTTAGCTCTAAAATCGTTGCAAAAAAAAGTGTTAGATATGAAATACTAATGCAAACAAAGTTAACGACTGAAAAAATGGCCATATGAGGACTAAAAGGATAGGCTAGGGCTCGGAAATCCCAACATTAGGGCTAGCAAAGGCAAATGAAAGGCTAGAAGGACCAAGCAAGGGCAGCAATGAGGAGGGAGATGCCTACTAGGCCTAAGGCCAAGGGAAAGAAGCCCTTAAGGGTTGACGTGGGCAGGAGAGGCCCTCTAGGGCCTGCAGCTAAGGGCTAAACCCCTTTAAGGGTTGCGGTCAAGGCTTGAAAGGGGGCTGAGGGGTTAAGGAAGCAGCCCAAGGTTGCATCCAAGGCAACGGAAGGGGGGGCCAAGACCCCTTAAGGCCTACGGCCCTAAAAAGGGCTACCACTAAGCCTAAAAGGCTAGCGACCTAGGGGAAAGCCCCTTAGGGGGCTAGGGCTAAGCAAAGGAGGGAGGCCGAGGCCCTAGGAAGGCCACTAAGGCTCACGATTAGGGCAGAGGAAGAGGACGGCTAGGCCTTGGGGCCAAAAGAAATTGAAAACCCTACAAACACAAAATTTTGCCACAAAATGCCAATATTGAGCTCAAAATGCTAGACGGCTTCCCTTCTTTAGCTGGACGTTGAGTTGTTGGAAGCTAGATCTTACCCTCAAGGGCCTAGATTGACCTTTCTTGTTTGGATGAATAGCCCAGAAAAATTTGTTGCTTCAAACCCTTGAGCTACACCTGCAAAAAAATGAATAAAGGAATTCCAAACCCCAAATATATATACAAAATTATAAAACTCCAAATACCCAAGTGCCGCAAAATAACAAGGGTTAGAAAAATAATGTACAAATTAAATTTACAAGCTCTCATTAGCAAATTAATTCTTTTTAGCCCAAAATACAATAATAATTTAAGAAAAAAAGTTATATTATATATATATATATATATTATATGAAATGGCAATGGATGAATAATTTTGAAAGATATATTGGCCAAAACGGTTCTGCAAAATTAATTACCACAATCAAATCTCAAAGCCCAAACATGGTCGACTCTTCCCCACAATCTGTGAACTTGGAGCCCAAGGGTTAGTGTACCTGTAAATCTCTATAATTTTCTCAAAATAAAATTATTAGATCATAATGTGAATCAAATCACCTAATATAGCATGTACCAATAGAATGGTCTTATCACCGACAATTGAAATAACAATTCATGAAATTTTAATCAACATAATATAGGATCACACATAGCTAACACATACCACAGATCAGCAAAAGAAAAACGCCATGAACTAAACCCCAAAGTCTTTCTATTATGATAAAAAATGTTCCAACAGAGCAACAGCTCAATACCAGCATTAAAAAAAAAATTCTCATATAGAGATCGTCCAAAGATCATATCAAATAGAAGTTCAATAGCTTCTTTATATACAAAAACCCCTCCAAGTGGAAAATAACAACTAGTTGGCTTGATCCTCGTCAAAATAATCTCGACCATTGAAAATAACTTGATCATATTATAATCTCCACCATCAATTTTTTATTTTGAGGAAAAATTCGATTTTTTCTTAAAAACCACTTTTAATTAATTACTCAAAAACCACCAAGGTCCAAAGGCTCAAATTTTCTTAAGATATCCATTTCTCCCTTGGTGGAGAACCTCAAAAAATTGACCGACAAATTTTTTAATATTTTCTACTTGAAGAAAAATTAATTTTTCTAAAATTATTTTTTGACTCAAAACTAGTTAATTTTTTGACTTAGGATTTTATTTAATTTAGCCATAAAAATTAATTAATTGAATATAGAGAGAATTAATAATTTTTTCCACCCTCAAATATTTTAGCCATGGTTTCTAATTGCGAGAGACCATGTACTAAAATAGTTTTTACATCAAATAATTAGATATCAACCCTTGAAAGGGGAAAACACCTTTACACATAAACACTCAATAATTTACCCAATTATGCGACACAATATGATCAAGTATGAAACCAAGTGTGCATGTAATAAAATAATTTAGCCATGGTGTCTATCTGCGAGGGACCAGGCACTAAAATTATTCCCAAACACATTTTTACAATAGACTCGATACAACACTAGGACTCACCTAATACGTTGTCAACGAATTCCATCCTAGCTTTGGGGTTTAAGCTAGAAGGAAAACTATGTCAGTTATGTGTGTTTACAAACACACATAATTTAAGGAGGTTAAAAACTTCCTAGGATGAAATCTTTTGCTAAAATCAGAGGCTTACCTAGGTGTTGTTACATAATTAAATGGTCATACTAGCATCATTTACAATACAACTTGCAGAAATTGGGTTTACAATAATATAATCGTGTTGGCTTATGACTTTGATCTTTGAAAAAAATTCTTCAGTTCTTTGTACCCTGCTTCCTTGGACTGTTGACAAAGTGTGGTAAACAAGTCTAAGCTAGTTGGAAGTTGAGATGACTAGCAAGATGATAAGTAGAGCCTAGGGCGAGTGGAGGCAGCCACTCAGTCATTGACTCCCAGTATAGGGAGAGTTCAAGCCAAATGGGCAGAGGATTTATTTAAGGGAGATCAAGAGAGAGTTGGATCTTCCAGTAACAACTTCAACCAGAGGAAGCAACCACAGAGGTACACGGGTTACATGGCACTTATGACTAAAGTGATAGACTCGCAAAGCATGGTGGGAAAGTGTTGAAAAATGTAACTAGTATTGGTCTTCATAATTATGCTTGAATCATGATGTAATATATTTGTCACAAGAAAGAAAAAGAAATTTTATTATTAAAGAAATTGACTTATTAAAGCATGGGTTTCATGCTTGGGTCAATTGCTTTTAGGTCAAAATCTCCATTGAAGACTTCTAGGGTTTATGTCAAGTGTCCTTGTCCATGTCATAATGTAAAAGACCCTTATTGGGATTAATTTGTCAAGAAAGAATTTATTTATTGTAAAATAGGTCAATTAGGCCTCCTCCACCAAGTCGGCTTCAAGAAAGGACAAGTCGGCCTCAACAAGGAAATTCGACCTCACAAACTCACTATATATTGGAGCAACTCGACTCATTTGGAAGCACATCTCTCACAAGTTTGAATCGCAATAGCTAGGAGCAGAAAAAGTGCAAAGTTCAAGAAGGAAGTTGGAATCGAAGTTTTTGGGTCTCTCTCTCTCTCATGTGCAATGAAATTCTGAAACTACATCAAAGTTGTGAAACTAAATCAAAGTTGTGAAGCTACATCGACGCTGTGAAGCTGCATCAAGGTCGAAGTTGTGAAGTTGCATTGAAGTTGTGAAGTTGCATCAAGGTCGAAGTTGTGAAGCTACTAAGTTGAAGCAACTGAAGTTGCTAGATCAAAACTACAGTCCTAAAGCTAGGTCGAAGTTCTAAAGATGGGTGTCGAGATTCTAAGTTGAAGTTGTTGAGAAATCAATACTTGTAGGAATTAGGATTTTGAATTTCTTTTTGATAATTACTTGTGAATTATGTTGGCTTCTTTTACTTCTTTATTAGATTATGTTTCATCCAGCAATCACCAAATTATATGTGTATGAAGATAGCAAAAACAAAAGACACAAGATGTAGGCGCATAGCCAAGGAAAAACCCGTATAAGGGGAAAACCTAATCAGAACTCTTCCTTCAGCAGTTTCAAGAACAAGATTAGACAATCCAAGACTCTTTTGACCTAGACATAAACTTCCTCCAATCACCAACTCAGCCCTTCCTTCTTCTCCAAGCGTCAGCGTCCCAGCAACAATTTTGACCTAGAACTTCGACCTTCTAGCAGCAGAATTTCAACCCCCACAGAACTTCGACTTGCAATAGAGTTCAGAATTTCGGCCCTAGCAAATGCCCAATAACTTTGCACGTGAGAGAGATAGATAGCCCAAAACTTACATTCAGATCCTTTCCAACACACTTTGTCCTTCTCCAACTACTTCGCACTTTTTCTATCTCCCTTGCTTGTATATCGAACTTGTTGAGTTAATGTCTCAAATGGATCGAATTGTCTCTTTATATATAGTCTTTCTGTGGGTCGAATTGGCCTAATTTAGGCTAACTTCATAGGGATAGGACCGAGTTCGTGTGGAGGTGTCAAATGACCTGTTTAACTCAAAACTAATTCTTTTTACATGACATAAAAGCCCAAGAAGGGTCTAATAAAAATAGCAATGACTATTGACTCAATATAAAACCTAGAAGCCCACAATGGAGGCTTTGACCTAGAAAATGATGACCCAAGCATTAAACCCATGCTTTAATAAGTCATTTTATTAATAAGAAAAATTATTTTGACAAATATATTACATCATACAATTATGAAGACCGAACCTAGTTACATTCTTCAACAGAAGCTACATTTGAGAAGTTGGCACTCGGTAACTTTGGAAGAGATCATCTATCAGAAGGAAGAGCTGACCTGGTGGAGGAGGAAGGTCTTTTGGTCTAGGGTCTTGGTCTATCTCAATTTGAATCTACTGAAGGAAGAGTTTCGCCAGGGTTTTCCCCTATAAAGGGGTTTTAGCCCTGGCTGAGTGAGTGCCTACATCTGGTGTCCATGATCTTCATGTTTTTGCTTTGATAATCGCTTAATGAGAAAAAGATAAAAGAAGATCATAAAGAAGTAAATAAGAATATAACAATATCACAAGTAATTATCGACATAGAAAAACCTTTAGGCTTTTCCAATTTTCTAACATGTTATCAAAGTTAAATTGAAGAAGGAAGAAAAAGGTAGGTCGAAAATCTATTGAAGAAAAAGGAGATCAAGGAAAGGTGATTAAAGAGGATCATATATAAAGGGATACGCCTACTATGTACAGGAACTATGTCAAGCTCAATGAAGACGAAAAACAAACTAGAAGGAGCCTCTAACTACAGGACCTGGAAAAAGAGGATAAATCTTATTCTCAAAAAGAACGAAGTTTTGAATCTTGTTCAAGGAAAAATCAAGAAGCCTACAAATGAATCAAGTGAAGTAGAGAAAGCAAAGTTCAAAGAAACAGAAACATCGGCTATGAACCTAATAGTGGATGGAGTTAAGGGCAACCTAATTCCATACATATCCAACATAAATTCCGCTCAAAAAATGTTGAGGCTCTCATCAAATTATTCACCATTACGAACATAGGTCAAATAGCAAGCCTCAAGAATGAATTAAGAACTATTAAGATGACAAAAGATGATACTACCTTATCTATAATCAAAGATGAACTCCAAGCAATAGATGAAGTCGTCCCAGAAAAGGAGCTCGTAGTTACTACTCTTCTAGGACTACCAAAATCTTGGAATGCCTTTGCATCAAGACTTAACAGTTGGAAAGATACTCCAACATTTGAACAAATGTGGAATGCATGCGGTCAAGAAAAAGCTCGAATATCATTGGTAATTAACACGGAGGAGGATGAGGAAGAAAATATCTTTAATGCCTATTATGCTCATCACAAGAAAAAGGGAACCTTCAAGAAGTTCAAAGGACCAAAGAAGAAAGTTGACCTATCCCAGATTGAATGTTACAATTAACACAAAATGGGTTACTACAAAAATCAATGTTCGGAGAATCCAAGGAATAGGAAGAGAGAAAGAGATCAAGCAAATATTGTCGATGAAGCTCCACCAAAGAAGAACAAGATGGAACAATTTGAAGTCAAAGACTTATTTGCTAGAGACTCTTAAGGACACTATCCCTTCCATATCCTTCAACTTTAAGTTTTGCAATGTTTTCCGTTATGTTTTGATTTCTAAAGTTTGCAGGTCTAACATGTCTTATTAGAACATTTTTGAATTATTTTGATAAGTTATACATATCCCTCAAGATTGGATTAAGAGGGAGCCCTCGCCATTTTACCAAAAGATAAGTATCTTGTTCCTTGTTTCCTCTTTTATGTTCGGTTTTACTCTCATACCAAGATTTGTTTGTATTGTATGTTAATAACCTTTATATTTTCCTTGGTTAGGAAAAGCTTGAAAAATACACAAAGGTTATGCAGGAGACTTCAAAGGAAGACTTTAATCAAGAAGAAAGTTTTGTTGCAAAGGAAGCTCTTCAAAAATTGATATCCTACAAGGTTTGTTAAAGAACAACTCAAGGTATGTCTTAGTCTATAAGTTTTGTTATAAAGTTTTGAAATTTACTTTATATCACTGACATCGTTATGCCTAGGTTTTGAATCTTGGAGATTCTTGTTAGGGTGATTAGTCATTCGATTGAATCTACCCTCATGATATTATTTGTTCATTCTTGTGTAACCCTAGCCTTTAGGGTTCACTATAAAACCCTAGCCTCTTGTTGCTAAGGGTATGTCAATATTATGAAACCCTAGACTACTTAGGGTTGTTGATGAAATCTAGAAATCCTATTCTTTTGATGTTTAGGGTTTTGGTATTGTTATGATAGAAACCCTAGTTCTTTAAGGCTTATTGTTAATGTCTAAGTTATGTATTGAAACCCTAAATCTTTAGGGTTTGGTGAATTAGGGTTTGTAAACAAAACACTTGTAAGTAAGATCCTATGAATGAAACCCTAGGTGTGTATTCATCTAATCGAAACCCTAGCCTGAATATAATTGTTGTATACCTAATTTTGATGTATTAATGTTTGTGCCTTTTACCTAGTAGATATCGATATTGATAGAGATGCTAGTGCATGAAATCCTAGACATGTATATGCTAGCATGCTAACCTAATTGTTGATAATTTATAAATTATGGGGTTTGTAATAAAGCCCTAGTAGAGATTGATATTCTAGGATATAATGATATTGTTTTCTTATATGATTTAGTTTTGATAATAAAAACTAGGGTTTGTTACAAACCCTAGTAAAGTCTAAAATTGTTGAAACCTTAGATGTATAGTAGGATTGTTATTTGATTGAATTGTTGATATCTAAGGTTGTGTGTCTTGAATATGGAATCTAAGGGTTTGTGACAAAACCCTAGCAAGAGGTTGAAGTCTAGAATGTGTCTCTGGTTGATTATGAACCTAACTAGATTTAGGTATTTGATACCTAATGTATTTGATTGTTATGATGCTTCCATTATATTGAAATAATTTTGATATAGTTAACTTCATGCTTCTATGTACTTGTTATTCAAGTTTTTGCAAGTACATAATCTTCAAGATGATGAAGATGCTCATATGATATTAATAAGCATGATGAAGGAATTATATGAATGATGATAATCAAGATGACCTTGGTGCCATAAGAAGGAATGAAGTCGTAAAAGGTTCTCCGATGTTATAGAAAAAGGAAGTGGTTGATCTCCCTAAGTTGAGAAAAGAGAAAGAGATCTGAAGGATATCTCCCAGTTGAGAGGGAGGGCATATTATGACAGTGAATACTTTGAAGTAAACAAAAGTACTATCGATAAATATTCATGAAGTTGCAAACAAAAGACTTGAGAAGATTTGAGGATGTATTTGGTGTTGTTGAAGAAATGAAAGAAGAAGAAAGCTTTCGACCAACTATATATGAATAACTTGATGATGAAAGCAACATCAGGATTATTGAGAACCCCAAAAGTTTTTGTTTACTTGTATATATATTTGAAAGTTTATTGTTGATTAGGGTTTGTATTTTTACAGGTAAGTCTCTCCACAAGAAGATTGAACACTTTGGAAGCATGCTTGGACAAATGGATATATCTAGTTTAGTTTATTAAGGAGAGATGAAGCATCTAATGGCAGATGCTTGGGAGGACATCTAGACGGCTTATGTGTTGATGTCTAGATCCCGAAGAGGGAGGGTGGCATTAGTCATGAAGCTCCGACCTTGGATACGCACCTAGATCCCTGGGTTAATGGTTAGCAACTAATGGTACCTAGAGTGGCTGTAAGCTTGAGTACATCTTAGTCCCACCCGGATAGAATACCCTAGTCAGGTTTCTAGTTTGTAGCACTGAGTGTGCTAGAACTCTTCGTAGTTCATTTTGGAGATCTTCCATGTACCTCTATACATATGTAATTATGAATATCTCCCTAGTTAAGAGGGAGTTTTGAAGAATGTAACTAGTATCGGTCTTCATAATTATACTTGAGTCATGACGTAATATATTTGTCAAAAGAAAGAAAAAGAAATTTTATTATTAAAGAAATTGACTTATTAAAGCATGGGTTTCATGCTTGGGTCAATTGTTTTTAGGTCAAAGTCTCCATTGAAGACTTATAGGGTGTATGTCAAGTGTCCTTGTTCAAGTCATAGTGTAAAAGACCCTTCTTGGGCTTTATTTGTCAAGAAAGAAAGAAATTTTATTGTAAAATAGGTCAATTAGGCCTTCTCCACCAAATTGGCTTCAAGAAAGGACAAGTCGGCCTCAATAAGGGAATTCAACCTCACAAACTCTATATATTGGAGTAACTTGACTCATTTGGAAGCACATCTCTCACAAGTTCGAATTGCAATCGCTGGGAGCAGAAAAAGTGCAAAGTTCAAGAAGGAAGTTGGAATCGAAGTTTTTGGGTCTCTCTCTCTCTCTCTCTCTCTCTCTCTCGTGTGCAACGAAATTCTGAAACTACATTCAAGTTGTGAAACTGCATCGAAGCAATGAAGCTACATCGAAGCTGTGAAGCTGAATCAAGGTCAAAGTTGTGAAGCTACATCAAGGTCGAAGTTGTAAAGTTGCTAGGCTGAAGCTAATGAAGTTGCTAGATTGAAACTACAGTCCTAAAGCTGGGTCGAAGTTTTGAAGCTGGGGGTCGAAATTCTAGGTTGAAGCTGCATTTGAGAAGCTGGCACTTGGTAACTTTGGAAGAGATCATCTATCAGAAGGAAGAGCTGACTTGGTGGAGGAGGAAGGTCTTTTGGTCTAGGATCTTGGATCTATCTCAATTTGAATCTACTGAAGGAAGAGTTTTGACTGGGTTTTCCCCTATAAAGGGTTTTTAGCCCTAGCTGAGTGCCCACATCTGGTGTCCATAATCTTCATTCTTTTTATTTGATAATCGCTTGATGAGAAAAAGATAAAAGAATAACACAAAGAAGTAAATCAGAACATAACAATATCACAAGTAATTATCAACATAAGAAAATATTTTTGCCTTTCAGATTTTCTAACAAGAAGAACAAGTCTTTAAATCAAGTTCCGCAGAAGAAAGCAGAGAAGTCTTCTAATTTAGAGGGAGCAGCTGCAGCAGCAGAGAACGTGGTAGTATTGGAGACAAATCCAAGTGGACGAGGTTCTTCCAGAAGCACCTTCCTCGCTAAGAGGGAGTGTTGAAAATAGTGGTGAGAAAGGTCCTTATGTGAATTGTGCCTTGGTCAATGAGACCAAAACCACTTTTTCCTTAGCATGCACGAGTTCCTAAAAATCAGGATGAGCTCATGGAGTAATTTTTACTCATGCGAATAGTTGGAGGCTCAGTTATTTGTCTCCTAGTGCGAATTAGCTTTAGAAAAGGTCAAGAGACTAGTCTCAAAGGTTATTTGTGGCTAGGACAAGTTGCATGAGTTAGTTAGACTCAGTTAACTAGTCAATCACATGTCGGAGTTCCAAAAATAAACTTTTCGATTTTAGATGGGTCAAAAAGCTTATAAGGAGGACAAAGGGACATAATTGATCATTGTTTTGTGAGCACGAGTTGGTGAGACAAGGCAATAGAGAGCACGAATTTGTGTGCAGAATCTTGTGTGTGGAAAGGGCATACTAAGGAGGAACCTATGCGCAGTTGATGGAGGAGAACTTCCTTGGGGTTTGCGCAAAGAAATAGGGAAGCAGGATCAGGGTTCTTGCAAGGTGTTTCAGCTTAGGACAAGCATGGCGAACAGGACTTTTTTTCTATTGAAACAAGTTTTTATTGTAAGAGATCTATTGCTCAAAACTCTGTCAATAAAATTCTCAAGCAAGCAGAGGGTTTTCCCAGTTGGGTTCCCTAGAAAATATTGTGTTTTTGTCATTGTGTGACTGTGTTTATTTATGTTCCTATTCCGCTGCAAACAAGTAGAGAAATTCTATGTGTTAATGAAAAGAGACTAGTTTTCAGATTGTTTATTGGAGCAATTGCAGAATTTCATGGATTTTCTACACACAACTTAACTTTATAGCATGAATTTATTATAAAATAAAGTTCCTAATTTAAAGCACCTACGTTACAAAGTATGGCCATTTTTAAGTATCCACGATATCACAAATGCCTCTACTTGGTCTCAGTCTTCAGATTAAAAGATTGTGGCATAATAGCTGGCTAAGTCTGGCATGGGAAAAACAACATATTCAGTTGTTTTTCAATGCTATCAACCATGTTGACTCTGTAGGGTGAGTAATCTTGAAATCTAAATCTATATTTAACTCTTCACAATGCTAGGATTCTAATTTTCCAGCCTTACAAAAGTTGCTCCTATCAGTGCAATGTACAAAATGATATAAAAAAAGCAGAATACTCTAGACTCGTATCCATACTAGAGAAATTCGTGTTAGGCTATATAAAGGATTTTCTTCATTTCTCGCAACTTCACTCTTCTTTCAGCTATAATAAAGAAAAATGACTGCCTTGTGAAATTAATCTCTTTCATTTCAGTCTATCACAGCTTACAGCTTGAAGCAGAGTATAAAGAATGGCGTTGAAAGACATTATCCTGTCAAACCCACTGGAATTGTCTTCGTAAAAACTTAAAAGATCATTATGGTTGTGGTGAACAATTGTCCTATGGATCCCAGAATGATTGGGCACAAGATGGATCATAAACATCCCTTCCCACCAATGGTATTGCCAGCCACAAGGCACTGTTAGCTGTTTGGTGGCAGCCATTAGCTATTTGAAAAATATTGGGCATGTGCAAAGAGCTTCATTATCAGGAATCAGATTCGTACCAGACAGCAAAATGAGAATTCCACCAATAAAGGGTATTTAAACAGAGACACGTAGTAGAAACGAAAAAAATTTCCAAAATTCTTTTAACGTAGTTGTGCAATTTAATCGGTTTGGAGTCTAATAAAGTTATTTTCCCAAAGACAATCGTAGTCGAGTGAACATAAGCTGACTAGTAAACCTTGAAGTAACTAAGAAAAGGGACACCCTTCACAAGCCCATGGTGTTGCACAAGAATGGTAAATGCAATATGCTAAAATATTTTCTGAAGGTGTGCCTTCTAATAGTAAGATATTGAATGACATCAAATAAGATTCTGTGTGCCTGTAATAGTAATATACTGAACCACATCCAATAAGATTCTACGATGTTATTGCTGATGTCAATGATCTACAAAAGTTATCCATGTAGCCATAATGCATTTCTCAAGCATTTGGCTGGTATGGAGGGCATAAATACTTGTGTTTACTTTTTTTTATTTTAAGCAGGCAAAGTCAGCGTTCATTTGTAATTTCATGCTTATCAGGCACCACATTCTCACCGTGGCTTCGGAAATCCGCCCATAAATATATCCTAATGGCAGTTAAAACTCAATCAAAGGTAACAATAGCGGTCAACAGGGTCTTGGTATGATGATAAAGAGGGTGTGTTTCATACCCTAACTGAGGTACGGAATTTCAGATCCCTTTGCCTCCCATGGGCCAGCTCGCCCATCCAAGAAAGTCATCACGCCTGTGTATGCAAGTATTGTTGGATATGGGACTAGGTGCAAGCCCTTGGCATAGCTGTCAGAGCAGACTCCCCATCTGTGGCTGCTTAACCAAGAGATTCTTTCAAATGTTGTAAACCAGCTATATTTCATTGTAATATTCCCATACTGGAGAAGGACATGCTTGCAGCAAAGTTGAATTACCCAAATAAATAGAAATAATTTAGTGCCTATAGTTGTGCAAAAAGATCCCAATTAGCTGGATAAATCCAGATAAATGCCATATGTGCTCTGATACTAAATCAACCCAACTATCTAAAGCCCATGCCGTCTCGATCCATTAAGATTTTCCCTGTTTAAAACAAAAAGTAAGAAGGGAACACTAAAACCTCACCGTGTAGTTGCCTGCATTCAAGTGAATGACTTCAGCAGTGAGTTCCAAAGCCCGAGGACTCCGCTCATCCGCAGCAAAAACAGCTCTGAAATAGTCCATGGTTTCTCTGAATTCATCGGTGTAAGCAATTGAAACAACTGGATTGGGACCATCATCCTGAGGGATTGGCTCAACATCACTCCATTCTGGCCTCTGTCTGAGAGGAACCCTCACTTCTTCCTCCTCGTCATCTGACGACGACGCCATTTTCTGTGTCAAACACAACTCGCTCTGTGTTATCTGCCCTCTGATGCTACAGAACCCAGCTAAATGCCTAACAGAAGAATGCAGGTCTAGTACAGAAATTTCTTGATCCAACGACGAAGCCCGACAAGGGGCACAAATACCCTTTTGAGTTTCGAGCATAGACAGTAAGATAAAGTAAATTCCCGTCACAAAATAAAAAGGGGCTCAAGAATCTTTAATCAAAAACTTCACTCAGACTCTTCAACAAAAGGGGTGTTGATCATAAAAATAATCTGACCGATGTAATTAAATATCTTAAATACATACTATATCTGTAAAAATCTTAATACATACCATATATGTAAATGCACCTTAGGTAAACATAAAAATAAAAATAATCGAAGGGAATTGTTAAAAAATTTAATATTTATTATTTATTTATATGAACTTTTTCATTTTTCACGCTGACGATAACGTCATTCGGCGCTCAATGTAGAAACTTATAAGCATATGCTTGTGTTCCACTAATTTATCACTTCCTTACTCTTTTTATCTCTCATATGACTGCTAATTTATCATTTGCATATCATTTTTATTTATGATCTAACTTGATTGAAATTTATAATGACAAGATAGCTTCCATCAAAAGGACTATTACTAAGAATAAAATAATCTACAATCCCCCCAAATTGGTGGGATTGCTTATCCATTTTGTGGTTTTGTTGATCTAGAAATATTAGCCAAACCATGTATCATCCATTTGATTAAATTTTATTAAATATTTATAATTAATGTCATAGAATTTTTTGCACATATTTCTCTTAAATTTAATTTTATATGCATAGGTCGCGCGGTGGGGGATGTCGGCTTTCTCGCACCTCGCTCGCGAACCTCCTCTATGTGGCGCTGCGCAGCTTCTTCATGCAGTTATCGATGTAATATGTGATTGATTGATATGACTTGTATATATGTAAATATGGTTAAATTGGGCCTAATATAAAGCTTCTTGAGGGCACCCCCTTTTAAATAATTTTAATATGTGTATTTATTTTCTTTTTTTAATATTATTTTTTAAGATTATGAAACTTTAAATTAGTGTAAGAGGATTTTTGTTTATGAATAAGGGATCCGCTTTTTGTAACAATTTGATTACTAAAATCTACAAAGTTGTACATATTTTACCCCTTTGATTTGAAAAACAAAAACAAAAAACATATATATGTATTCACCATGTGTATTCATTTTCTTATTTTTTAATATTATAAGACATTAAATTGTTGTATGATAGCCCTAGTTTGTCAAACAAAAGATCCGCCTTTTATAACAATTTGATTACTAAAGTCTACAAAGTTACATACTATGCCTTTTTTATTTGAATAAAAATATATGTATATATAACATATTTTTCTTAAATTCAATTTTATATTTTTATCATTTTAATGATGTGTATTCATTTTCTTCTTCTTTTTCTTATTTATTAAGATTACAAGACATCAAATTGGTGTATGAGAGCCTTTGTTTGTTGAACAAATGATCCTTCCGCCCTTTGTAGCAATTTCCTTAACAAAAGCAAAATTATTTAACAAAGGTGCTATTTTTATAATATCTAATGATTTTGTAGCAATTTCCTTACTAATATCTACAAAGTTGTACATATTCTACCCCTTTGATTTGAAATATATATATATATATAATATTATATATATATAGAGAGATTTAACAAATGTGCTATTTTTATAATATTTTATGATTATGGTACAAATGAATGGAAATAGATTCTCAAAAGCTATAGGGAAAAGAAAGGGAAGAGAATATCAAAAAGGTGGAAAGAAGGATAAAGTTTTCATGCAATAGATGGTTATCCAAATGTGAAAAATGAGTGCTTGTCAAATCAATGTGGAGGCAATACTTATTTACTAGCACTCTTTATTCCATATTGTAAAATGTTTAATAGAGATTTATGGTCATGAAATAGGAAGAAAGAATGCATATCATTAGTAAATGGCAAGCAATAACAAAACAATAGGAATGGGGTGAATGGGGACTAAAAATAATCTATTATTTTAGGAAAGCTCTAGTAACCAAACGTGTTGGGAGATTAATTGCAAATGAAGGGTCATGGAATCAAATAATCAAGTATCAAATAAAAAATACCAAAAGCTGCAATAAGCTCTCTCCATAGTGGCGATATCTTCAATATGGCTCAAATAGCCTCACTAGAGACTTATTGCATATAGCAATAAACCTGGAAGTGGGCATAGTAAATAGGACTAGAAGAATAAGAAATAATCCGATGGGAGAGATATATAGAAAAAATAAAGCAAAGCCATGTTCACATGAAGGAAATTGAGATTGAGCTTATCTAGTCTAAAAGCTTACTATTCCAAGTCTACAACCCAAGATTAGGCTATAAAGCCACTCTATGCATACCAAAGGAATCTTAATGGTGGTGGAAGGCAATCTAGAAAACCAAAGCTCCTTTAAAGGCTAGAATATCATGTGGTTGGCAATTAAGAACAAAGCTCTTGTTTGGGAAGTACTTTAGAAAAATGAACATTTTTTGTCTAAGCAAATGCATTTTATGTCAAGGAGCTAATGAATGCATATATCACTCATTGATTGGTTGCCCCTATATAAAGGAAGGATTGGATTGAAATGGACTCTCTAATAGAGATGAAGGTTAGTTGTAAAGGAGCCTCTATTGAAGGATGCCTTAAACAATAGATGCAAAAATCCAAAACTCAAGGAATTCAAAAGATTTATTTCCATTACTTCATGTGACATTTGTCTAGCCAGGATTACAGGGATTTTCTGGAACAAATATATTCCTCCTATTTAATCAGTCTCCCAAGCCAAATCCATTTTTTATATTTTAAGCATGGACTGCAAAATCCAAAATTAGGTTATAAAGTAATGTATGCTTTAGACATACCAAAGGAATGTTAATGGTGGTGGAAGGAAATGTAGAAAATCAAAGTGCCTTTAAAGCCTAGAGTATACATGTGGTTGGCAATAAAGAACAAAGCTCTTAGTTGGGAAATAGTTTAGAAAGGGAAAAGATATAGTCTAAGCATATACATTCAATGTCAAGGAGTAAAGGAAAAGTAGGCCACTCACTAATTCGTTGCCCCTATACAAAGGAAGTTTTAGTTGAAATGAACTCTCTAATAAAGATGAAGGATTGTTGGCAAGGAACCTCTATTGAAGAATGTCTTAGACACTAGATGCAAAAACCATAATTCAAAGAATCTAAAAGATTTTCTCTAGTTACTTCATGGGGCATTTGGCTAACCATGAATGCAATGATTTTCTAGAACAAATATGTTCCTCCTATTTAATGTGCCTCCCAAGGCAAATACAATTTTTCATATTTCAAATATTAGTAGCAAACTTCCATGCCAAGACAAACGTCACATGCTCCAATTGACAAAATTTAGGTTTAGGATACTTTGACAAAGCCAGTCAAGGTCATCCCCCGAAATATGGAGTTAGGTGTACAATTTTTCTCAATAGATCAATGAAATTGAATTCAACATAAGTTTAGGGAAAGGAAGAAACAATTTTGCTAAACTTTTAAGATTGGTTGCAAAACATGGAATATAAAAAATTTAGGTCATTGGCAACTCAATGGTATTAATGAATTGGATGAAGGATAAGAGTATAATGGAAAAAATTGGTACTAAGTATTTAGCAAAATAGGGTATTCTACACAAAATGAACACCTTAAGTAATCACTCATACAAATAGATCAAAAATAATGATGCTAGTGTTTTTACATGGTTGAAACCATCTAAGAGTGAAATAGTCCATGAGCCCAAACAGTGTGGCCACTTGAGGCAATTTATCAATGCAAAAGAAATATGTGTATAATAATAGAGTTTCAAGATCAATCATTAGCAAATGAATCTCCATGTTATTTAGATATGGATCATTTACCAATTGAGTGTCAAGCCATGTATAAGAGATTTTATTGTCGAGGAGAATGTTGTTTAACAAAACAAAGTATTACACATGAGATGAAAACCTTGAGTAACCACTCACATAACTAGATCAAAGATCATAACACTAGTATTTTTACATGGTTAAAACCTTCTAAGAGTGAAATGGTCCATGACCCCAACCAATGTGGCCTAATGCAATTTACCAATGCAAAAAACAAAAAACAAAAAACAAAATATTACATAAGAGAGTTTCACACAATCATATCATCAACAAACGATCCTCCATGCTCTTTAAATAGAGACCATGGACCAATTGGATGCTAAGCCATGGATCAACAACCATTAGTATTAAGGAGAATATGAGTCGTCAAATCATTTTGCACCTAAAAAATATCATGACCATCAAATTACATAACTATAAACGCATACTAATGCATACTAAAGAAAGACACATTAAATCAAGTTGATCGTAATTAACTCCAAAGTGTTTGAATATCCTAACATCCCCCCTAAAAGAACAACTTGGGATAGGATTAAAGGATTTACAAAAATGACACAATAAGAAAAGGAACAACTCATTAAATCTTATACTTCCTTGATGACAACTTCTTGGACTCTTGACATAGATCGAAGTTTGGAAAACTTCATCTCTATAAGAGACTTTCTAAAAATGTCTACAACTTGATCCTCTACAGGGAAAAAGCACATTTAAAGGACATGTTGTCGCTACGACAAACACACTCCAAAATTTTGCCTACACTTGAATTTTGAAGCCTATTGTGGATCTTGCGATTAGTCGTTCCATAGTTACTTCTTGGTTGGTAATGCTTTGTTAAGATTTCGAGCTCCCTTCTTGGATTTCAAGTGTAGAAGTCACTTGCTTACACATGCTCAGTCTGTAATGAATTCATGACTGAATTCTTTTACGCAAGCTTGAACAGGCTTACTGTAGTCTGTCAAGATAGTGTAAGTGCTATGCTCAACCCATGACGACAATTAGTGCACAAGTTCATTGACAGTATCTCACTTTTAGTTGTATTGGTACTTCTCTTTATGTGAGTTTTTAAAACTATCACTTTTGCGCACCTTCACTCTCACGAGTGTCGTTTTCATGTTTTAAACTGTCGCTTTTGCTTGCTTCCACTCTAATTAGTGTCATTTTCATGTAGCTTCACTCTGGCATGTGTTTCTTTCACTGTTGTTCACATATTGCAAGTGTCATTCGCTCTTTTCTTTCCATATTACATGTGTCACTTTTTGGCATGGGAAGTGTCACTTATTGCGTTAAACAAAATTTTGGCTTGTTTCAAGGGGCAATATTTGTGATAATGAGTTGTTCCTATCATGTAGACATATTTTGCACTCATTTCCAAAGTTTCAAGCATTATCGCCACTTTCGTTGCAAAGTATATATTTTGTGTCGCACTTGGTAGGAGTCATCACAAAGTTGTTGCATTGAGGAAGGCATGTTGTTCATACCTTATGAGTGTTCCTTGTCATGTCGCCAAGTGATCTAAGTATGATCATGCTTAGAGTCTCTCTTTTTCTCATCTTCATCTCATTAATCCAACACTTGGTCCAACTAGGAAAACTCCCCGACCAAGCCACTCAGCCTCATTCTACCCAGCATGAACTATGAACTATGCAGTCTCATCCCTCTAGCAGCATCCTTGTCCCTTGGCACTGAGCAATGTGCAATCTCTGCCTTCCAAGACTTCGCACTGCGCAATCACAGTGCTCAAATGCAACCTCTAACCTCCAAAACTACTTAGTTTATCTCTCTTGCCTAGTCAGTACTATGCATTGCGCAGTCTCAAGGCTCAGGCCTCAGCTCTGAGCTCCTGAACTACGCAATTGCGCAATCACCTAACCTTCCTGCCTCCCAAAACTGCATAGTGGGAAAACTCAAGGCTCAAGACTCTAGCCTGAGTCCTTGAGTCCCTCATTTGTGCAATCCCTTTGTCCAAGACTCCAAAACTACACATTGCGCAGTCTCAAGGTTCAAGCCTCCAGACTAAGTCCTTGAGTCCCTCAACTACAAAATTTGTTGAACCTTACCATCCTAAACTACGCATTGTGCAATCTCAAGCCTCAGCCTCAAATCCCTTAGCCAGTCACTCAACCAGTCACCAGTTCAAACCCTAACATGTGAGTTCATGAAATATGCTAGGTTAGGTGTTTTAAGATTGATGTCGACTTGTCATGAATTTTTCAGTTGCAGGTTCTCTATCTTATTAGGACAAGATGATGATGGAGGAAAAGGAGAAGGGGACCATGTTAAAAGACACATATGGACTTGAAGGGATAAGATGGTCTTCAAGCAAGAAGAAAAAAGGAACACCAGATTACAACAAAAGATCAAAGATCATGACTGCATGAAGGCTCCATCTGATGTACAACCTTTTAGAGGGTAGATATGAAGAACAAAGCGTATCTCTCATGAAGATGAAGCATTGTACATCTCTTATTGAAGACAAAGTAGAAACAAAGAGTGGCTTGACATTGCCATGTCATCTGTGGCATGTCATGTCACGAGTCATCATGTGCCACATCATTTATGGATTATGCAAACTCTATATTAGAAAAGGTAATGTAAAGTGGAAGTCCAAGAGTCATCCATGTAATGCGAAAATTCATGTGGGAGTCTAAAGTTCATAGAGAAGTCAATAGTCATGAGGGTAGTCTAAGAGTCATGTGGGAGGTGAATGATTACCCCATTTATTATATATACACCCTCATTGTACATGCAAAGGAATTTTCACCTTGGCTCCTCCTATCGGGCATTGGAGAGGAAGATAGTTGTTTTGGAGGAGCAAATGATTGCTCTAATGCTCCATTATTGGGGCTAGTGGTGTTCGTTGCCTTGATGTATCTTGGAACTTTTACTTAATTCAGAAGCTCGTTGAGATGACACACTTTCATGCATATGTTGTGAATATTGTAAGATTGTTCTTTAAATGTGTTGCAATGTATGTTGTTTTTCATTTGTACAAAGGAATTGATCTCTTTCGATGGATTTGGTACTTATCTCGTTGAAGGTGTGTTGTATTTTCTTTAACAATCATTGCTTCCTTGTGAACTATTTCGCTGATCGATGATTCATTCTTATGTATGTGCTCGTGTGCCTTTTCTAGATTAGTATTATTACTTGTCTTTAAAGGGCCCGATTTTCTCTCTCCTTTCAGTAGAAGGATCTTGATACTTTCTGTAATTGAACATTTCACAAGGCATACTCACTTGTTGATCCGAAAATACCTGTGTTACTCTCTTGTGCCGAACTTTGTAGCCAAGGCAAATCTACAAGGGTATATGGTAGTCGGGTCGATACTTCGGATGGGACTCCTACTCCAAAAGGTGTGAGGTCTAATTGGGACTTCACATCAGGGAGACCCCCTTGGTTGATGGATTTTCAACACCGTCAACATGATATAATCATGAATATAGTTTATGATGAAGTGAATGTGTAGCTCAATGTCTTTGATGCAGTGATGTTGAATTAGATATTTGGAAAGTTTGATGGCACTCTAATTGTCACACTAGAGGGTGGTTAGATGCTACTTCTATAATCCAAACTCTGAAAGGACTTGTTGAAGCGACAAGGCTTCATGACTTGCATTAGTTTTTACTCAATAATATGCTTATGTTGAATAAAGAGCAATTGTTTTTTGTTCCTTACAAGCCTAAGTGATTAGTCCAAAACTAAGGTTGAAAGCATAACTTGCATTAGATTTTTGACCATCAAGGTTTCTAGCCCAATTAAAATCAATGAAACCAACCAAGGAGTCACCCCTCCCCTAATTGTAATGTATCCCAAATTGAATTGTACTCTAGAGATATTGAAGTATCATGTTTACACTTTTCAATGGCTTTTTTGAGGTATTTGCATATATAAAGTAACAAGACAAACAAAGAAAATATCAAGATGGGTATAAGTCCAATATAAGTGGCTATCAACTCAATAATGGTACAAATTGGCATCGACTTTGGGTGTAATACATGTGGCAACAAGTTTGACTTCAAACTAGAAGGGAGAAGAGGCTAGTTTACAATCTTCCATATGAAAGTGGTGAATAAGGTCACATGCATAATTAAAGGGAAAGATAAAAATCTTCATTCATTTGCAGTACTTGGAGGTCAAGGAAATAATGCAAATAACCTAAGTCTATCATTGAAAATTTCTTCTTAAAGATGGATTCAACATGGGTTAAAAGGTTAGGGTGACTACTAGTGAGGATATGTTCATCAACATAAAGAACAAGTATTGTGAGATTGCTTCCTACTTTCTTAGTGTAGGCATTTGGGTCAAAATGAGATCAAGAAAATCTAGTGTTGAGAAGAAAACTATCCATTTTGACATATTAAGCTTGAGTAGCTTGCATAAGACCATAAGTATATTTCTTAAAGTGACAAGGTTGGGGTCATTTTGAACATAGCCAGGAGGTTGTTCCATGTATATTTATTCTTGTAGATCCCCGTGCGTGAAGATTGATTTAACATCTATCTAATGGACCTCCCAATTATGTGAGGTAGCAAGGGCTAGAACAAGGTGGATGGAATTCATTTTGGTTACAAGGGAAAAAATTTCATTATAGTCAATTCCTTCAACTTGAGAGAATCATTTGGCAACTAATTGGGCCTTATAGATGTCAACACTTCCATATGATGCATATTTAGTTTTATACACCCATTTATGTCTTTTTTTTCTTTCAAAAGCAGCACAAGATCCAAAGTATCATTTGTCGTGAAGGAACAATATTATTTATTCATTATTTTGTTCGAATCTAGATGGCCAAAAGCTTCTGCAAATGTTTTATAGATCACGAGTCTCTAAAACTTAGCCCAAAAAAGAGGAGGCTTGTTGAAACTATGAATGTGTGTGATGTTAATAAGTAGGATCACCAATAAGATCACCATCTACTTCTCACATTACAAAATCGTTTAGGAAGCTTTGGTGTTGGTGCAAGTTCATGTTTAATGGACTCAACCTAAGGAAGGTAAGAAGGAAAAGATGGATTTTCATCCTCACTATCATCATCTAAAGAAGAAGCCAAAATAGAACCAATAGATGGCTCACAAGTCAAAGATGGCACAAATGTCAAATTAGATTCATAACCTAAGAGATTTCCATCAAATTTAACATCTATTATAATAATTATTTCATTGGAACGAGGTTGGAGAATTCTATAACCTTTGACATCTTCAAAATATACAATAAAAATGCACTTCTCACATTTATGTTGTAATGCTTTCCTTTTCTCGTTAGGGATATGAGCCCACACTTCACTACCAAATACATAAAGTGGCTTGCATCTCATTTAATATCTAGTCCATGCTTCTTCCAGTGTTATATTTTATAAAGCCTTTATGGGAATGTGATTTATTATTTAATTGGCACAATTAATGTTTTCCACACAATAATGAAAACTTGGTCCCTAGGTCTAGATCATGCAAGTTGTCATTTCCTTTAATATATGACTCTTTTCTCTTAAGAACATCATTTTGTTATGGTGTATATGGAAATGTATCTTGCATTTAAATGTCTAATTCAATGTTGTAAGTTGTGAATTTGTTGTTTATATATTTGCCTTCATTATATGTTCTTAACCTATAAATTTAATGTCTAGATTGTTTTTATAGAAGGGTTGTACAAGCCAAAATCATGTCAAAGACTTCACTCTTAAGTTTTAAGAAATAAACTCAAGTGTGTATGGATTAGTCAACAATGAAAGTTAAGAAGCATTTATACCCAGATACGAAAGCACACCCCACAAATTACTATGAACAAGCAATAAGGGGGCCAAGGCGTGCTAAGAATCGTGTTTGTAAAAGTTGTTCCAATGTTGTTTACTGAAATGAGAGGAAGACCAGTCACCATATTTTGATTATATAACTATTACAATAAGCGTTAGTTTAGATGACCAAACCATCATGCCAAATTTTGTTCAAGTCATCACTCTAAGCAATAAAAACTAATGGAGAATATGACGACCCAAAGTTTTCAAATTTATACAACTTGGTAATATCGTCAACAATTCCAATTGTTAGGACATGCCTAGGATCCTTTAAATATTTGATTACAACTTTGTGAGGTGAAAACTCTTTTGTTTTACTTTCACCTGAATGAGTGATCTAATATACTAATAAAAGGTTGCTTACAAGACTTTGAATACACAATACAACATTAAAATGGCCATCATCTAATTGAACTATTCCAAACCCTGCAACACTAAGAGATCTATCATCACCAACAAATGTGTGTTTGGTGTTACAATCATCAAGAGCAAAAAAAAAAATATGACTTTACCCTTAGTCATGATAAGATGCTCTAGAATTAATAAGCCACTCATTAAAATAAGTAGATGTTGCATTAAAGGAGAAACCAAAAGCAGAAAGTGCATTTCCATGGAAAGAGGAGTTAGAAGAAGATGACCACCTCACCCACAAAAATTGATATGCTTGTCAATATTCTTATTTTCTAATTTTGATCCTTTGTCACCATTGGGAATAGAAAATGGCTTAGAGGGTTTGGGACTTATTACCTACCAAAAAGTGGGTAACCCATAGGAGAAATTGTTTTCTCTTCAATTGCTAGCCAATTAGGTAGCATCCCTGTGATGGCCTACGTATATATTTATGACAAAACTCTCAACTTATGCTTTGGTTAGTGCACTCTCCCATCTGGAATGCTTCTCAAAGCAAGGTGGGTCAACTATTGGAAGGTTTATTAACCATTTTTGTAATCATGTGTTTTCATTTAATGTTTTAGGTCATACTAATATGGATCACATGCCAAGCTGAAATATTTTTTTTTTACAGAAATGGGTAGTGGATATATTAGATACTTGGCCTTAATGCCAAAGAGCGGATTACAAAAGGAGAGTCTAAATCCATAAGTGACGCACAACCTTGCAAGGTCGTGGCATTTATGCTTAGCTCACATCTCTTTTTAGCTGCTACCATGCGGTCAATTTCAGAGATTTTCCCAATATTGTGGATACATACAAACTGATTTAATAGTAGGCAATAAAACATGACAGCTTTCTAAATTAAGGAATTGGTTCCCATATTTCCTGTCCGCCTATGAGCAGGGCTCCAGCCGTAAGAAGGGCTGCTTTATTAGCTTCAATGTCCGCCTCCTTATTATTGACTCTCAACACATGGTAGAAATTCAAATTCTGGAATGAGTCTCCAAGGTCTGTAATTCTGTGGATCAGCCTTGCAAGCCTTAGGTCCGTTGGCTTAGAATGTGTCACCATAGTGTTAATGATAACCTAAGAGTCCCCAATAACAATAACCTCCTTGATGTTCAACACTTTCAAAATCTTGAGACCTTGGAAAAGAGCCAAAGCCTCAGCTTGAATGCTAGAAGCGATGCCCAAACCCCAGGCGAAACTGTGGATCCTAAAGCCATCTAGATTCAATATGACTCCTCCAGCGCCAACTCTTCCAAGATTGCCCTTTGCAGCCCCATCAAAAAATAGAAAGTGTCTCTGGTGGTTTGCAATCCATCCCTGTAACTCTTTTGTTGTAGCCCTTATTTGCCATTCTTTTGGGAGGGAGATGCTCTTTGTAATTTTTTGGAACTAAAGATTGAGAGAAGAGCCCCAATTTATATCTTGTTGGATGAGACTTAAATCATCGTTATGGCCTCTTAGACACTCTTTTAACTGACATTTTATTTTAACTACCACAAGCTTGGCATCCTATTCCTAGTTTCTAAAGATCCTTTTATTTCACTCAAGCCAAACCTGCCAACAAATTATTTTAGGGAGAGTGGACCATGCAGCTTTGATAAGTTTGTTTTTTGGAGGAGGGCTAGGATACCTTTGCAACCATTTATCAAAAAGATTAGGAATGAAGGAGGGCAAAGCGAAGCTGGAACTAAAAGTTCCCAGCAGCTCGGTCCAGATCTGCAATGTGAAGGTACATTCAAGCATCAAATGTGAAACGCTTTCCTGGTTTACCTTACAAAGGCTGCACCTTGAAGGGCCGTGGAAGCCTCGCTTCTGAAGATTATCATCTGTCAAGATTTTGGAGTGGCATAGCAGCCAGTTGAAGAAATCGATTTTTGACAAGGAGGGATAATGCGATATCCCTTTCCACGGCTCTGGATTCGTGGCCACATGAGGGCGCTCACACATCTTGGCGTATCCTTGAGCAATGGTGTATCCACCAGCCTGCACACCCCAACCTCTTGAGTCCCGTTTTCGAATCAGCATTGGAGCCAATCCGTGGAGCTTGGAGAGCAAGACCTCGCGCTCCATAGCTAAATCTGGGGGCGTTTCAATATTCCAACCAGCCCATTGTGAATCCTTCCAGAAAAAAATGTCCCACAAGGAACGCAAACCAGCCTCCTTCATCCATCTTCACAGCACTTGAAGTGAGCGGCAGTCTCCTAGCAGCTCGTGGTTCATTATTTTGTCTGTCCAAAGGTTGATCCTTTTTCCATTACCGGGAATCCAATAGGCATGAGCATTGATAAGAGGACAGGCTTCGATACAGAGCTTTAGGAAGGTCGTATTTGTATGCGTCAGAGGGTGATCTAGACAGCGGGAGCGTTGGCCTTTGAAATATTTTTTCCAAAGAGCTAATTGCGCCCAGCCAGGGTTAGGTGCAATAATTATCCAGATAAGCTTAGCTCCCATGGCAATATTATGATAGCCAAGATTTTTGAGATTTAAGCCTCCTTCCAACAATGATTTGGAGATGGATTCCCAGTTGACTAGCGGAATCTTTTTCTCATTCTGTTTGCCCCCTTTCCAAAAATAATTTGAATGTTCTCATCCATTTTTCTGATAATGCCTGTGGCAGCAAGAAGGACAGAAAACTTAAATAAGGGAAGATTGTTAAGGACTAATTTGATAAGAATGGACTTACCAGCAATGTTAAGCCAGGAAAAGCCCCAGGCAAGCAATTTGTTCTTAAATTTCTCCAATTGGGTGATCCAATCTCTGTTTTAGGCTCTTTGAGAAATACAGGGAGGCCTAGGTACTTGAAGGAAGTCCAATTTGGTGAGGCACCGAAACCAAAGGTTCTGGAAATGGAGTTGAGCAAACTGGAAGTAGTGTTCCATCAATAGATATGGCATTTGCCCTTGTTTAGACTGCTTCCCGAAACCATTCAAAACTTGTCCAGAACTCCTTTAAATATGGAGGCAATAAGTACAGAAGCAGCTCCCAATAACAAGGTGTCATCCATAAAGAGGGCATGATTTATGTTTTTAACACCTCTTGCTATGCAAAGCCCAGCGATTTCCTGATCCATCACTTTTTTGTCTAAATAAAAATTGAGAACATAGGCCTGAAGAACAAAAAGAAGGGGTGAGAGAGGGCACCCCTGCCTGAGCCCTCTAGTGGCTTTGAAAAAATCAGCAGCTCTGCCATTTACTAATGGAGCAATCCAAGGCTCTAAAATGCAAGCCCGAATCCAATTTATAAATTTCTCACCAAATCCAAGCTTTTGTAAGACTTTCAACAGAAAACTATGCCTAACTCTATCGAATGCATTTGCTAAATCAAGTTTGACAACCATACCTTTTTCATTACGACTTAGGCTTGAGTGGATTGCCTCTTGGACCAGAATGAACTTGTCCACTATATGTCTACCTTGAATGAATCCTTCTTGACTTTCAGGTATGATTTTGGGGAGGATGAGCTTCAGTCTATTAGCGATGATTTTAGTAATCAGTTTGTAACCAATATTACAGAGTGAAATCGGGCGGAACCTATTGAAGGAGTTGGCTCCTTTCTCTTTGGGGATGAGAGCAAGAAAAGCAGAGTTTGTGCTACCTCTGATTTTCTAGCAGACTTGGGACTTAAGAACCATTTTGTAACGATCTTTTTCCACAATCGACCAGCAAGTTTGGAGGAATCTAACTGAGAATCCATCCGGCCCAGGGTCTTTGTCTAGGTCCATAGCAAAGAGGGCATCCTTGACTTTGTTCTTGGTGACTTTAGCTTCAAGAAGATGATTCATTTCAGCAGTAATCAAGGAGGGGACCACGTCCATCATATAAGAGTTTTGATCCAGATCTTCACTATACAGGCTTTTAAAGTGAAGGGAGGCTGCTTTTTTATGCTTGCATTATCCTTGTAAATGGTAGTGCCATCTTTGATTTCGAAAATGGAATTGGTACATTTCCTTGCTTGAGCTTGTTTTTGAAAGAAGGAAGAGTTCATGTCTCCTTCTTTAAGCCAAAGGCTACGAGACTTAAGTTTCCAGTACTCTTCCTTAGCGACACAAGCCTTGTGATAGTTTTGCTAGATCTAGGCTTCTTTATCTAGGATCTCTTTTGTTATGTCAGTTGTTTAAGCTTGGAGATGATGAATTTCCAGAGTGCGTTGGAAATTTTTCCTTTCATTGGTTGGATTGGGTAGAGATTTAGCCCAGCTTTTCAAAGCCCTTTTCACTCTTCTGAGCTTCTCCTCCCAGATGAAAAAGGGGGAGCCTTTGACCAGCTGCATCCAAATGCCCTTGACTAGTTGCATGAAGTCTGATTCCTTAGCCCAGAGCAGGCTAAATCTAAAGGGAATTGGTCCAAGATCAAGCTGAAACACCAATTCTAGCTTGATGGGTTTATGATCAGAAGTACTGCATGGGAGAATGTGAACTGTAGCCTCTAATCCAAGTAGAAGAAAAGAGCTTTGAAGAAAGAATCTGTCCAGCCTGGCAGCAATGTGGCGAGGACCAATTCTTTTATTAATCCAAGTGTACTTACCATAGATTGGTTTGATGTCCAGCAGGTCCCAATCCTGCATAAGGTCCTCTGCCCATTCCCTTGCCAGATCTCGAACTATGCTGCCTCCTCTTTTGTCTGCTGATAAGAGAGTGAGGTTTAGATCTCCTGCAATGATAATATTCTCAAGATTGATGAGGTTTGCTTGGCTTCTTATGGATTCCCAACAGGCCTTTTTCCCCAACGTTCACAGGAACATACACATTGAAGAGACTAATAATCTCTTTTGAGTCTAAATGCTGTAATTTTAAGAACAACAGTGAGTGTTGAGGGTCTCAAAAATGATTGAGAATTTGCTAGGGTTCCAGAGAGTGCCCAACCCACTGGAAGCCCCTCGGGCTGAGATTGCTTTCGCCTCACATTTGTTCCAGACTTTCTTACTTGCATGAAGGAAGACAGAGTCTTCCAGTTTGGTCTCCTGGATGAGGAGTATGTCAAGAGCTTCTGTTCTTATTAAACTTCTGATGGCTTCTTCTTTGGTTCTGCTCCCCATACCTCTACAGTTCTAGGAGACAATCTTCATCATTTGCATTTTTGGTTGGCTCCCTTGGAGCCTTGGGGCTGGTTTCTCACCATCTTTGGTTTTGATGCTAATAACTTCTCAAGGGTTGGTTGGTTGCCTTGGAGCTTATCTTTGAAAGTTTCCTGCTCTCTTTTTTCCCGATCTGTTTTGTGGCCTCTTGTGGATCTCCTTATCGAAGCTTGGGATTCTCCTATTTCACCTTCTTCCTCTAAGCCATCAGATTCTTGCTCAACTTCCTCGACTTCGACAATGTTTCCTTTGGAACTCTCAGCAAGACTTACCCCCTTAGGAGAAGAGGATGAACCTTTAGTGCAGGGGAGGTTTGATTTTTGATTGTCTGCTTCCTGTGTTTCCTCTATTTGCGAGCTTAAAGGGGCGAATTTATTTTCTTGGTCCATTCTGGGAGGGGGTTGTTGAGGAGGGGCCTGCTGGGGACCTCTTTCATTTGGACCAACCTGCTTTTGGGCTTTCCTGGCGCACTTGACCTGGTTCCAGCCTCTTCTTTACCCTTATCTGGTTTAGCATTGGATGGACATCCTCTGGCGAAGTGACCATAGACATGGCATTTTCGGCATTTGAAAGGCAACTGCTCGTAATCTAGCTTCTGCAAGTGAGTCCAACTTCCTACTTTGAAATTGATGGCTTCTAGAAGACCCACCTCTAGAACTACTTCTACGCAGATTCGAGCATAGTCATATTGATCTTTGCTGTTTGCCTGATCTATGAACTTCCCGAGGGCGTTGTCGATGTGCTTCAACAAGTCCCAGTTCCAACAATGCACTGGGAGGTTTGGGAGTCTGACCCACACTGGGACAGTTGTGGGAACATCAATTGCAGGGTCAAAATCTGGTGTCCATCTATTGAGATAAAGGCCCTGGGGACCCATGAAATAGGGGCCATTCTGGAAGATCAGATCCTTGTCGTCCTTTGAGGTGAATTTGAAGAGGAAAAACCCTCTACTTAAGAAGTAAGAAGTGACATTATTCTTGATCAGAGGAGCCCAGTTATTGTTGACCTAGTTCTCGGTGGACTTAGGAGAGGGCCATAGCCTAGTAAATTGGCCAACGAGGGCCCGCTCGGCCAAGGAGAGGGCAACTTGAATCAGGGTCTCTGGCGGCAGGGAAATTTCAGGAATGTCTTCAAGCCTCTTAACAAACATGGCTACTTCACTCTTTTTCTTCTGTGGCAAGCCAACCAAGAGGCAAGAGAAGGCTTCGGCAAATGAAGGCAGAGTGGGGGGGGGTGGGGGAGGGCCTGCCTAGGGCGAGCCCGGGACCTCCATGGGGGCGAACACGTCTTACTAGCCCCTCCCAATAGTGAACGAACCACACAAAATCGCATGATCTCAAAAGGAGAAGTTTAGGAACGATGCAGCAGGGCAGGGGGCCCAAAGCCGCGGTCTGCAAGGCATAGGGATCTAGGGCGCAGAGGCACCGAAGCACAGGCAGAAGGCTAGGGCTTCATGTCAGCGCTCCAAGTCTCGAACCACATCCTCCCTACCAAGTTGAAATATTAACCACTCTTGATTATACCCTTATTCCCATGCTTCACCAGGGAGGTTTTCCTTTGCCCCTAATCCATTGTGACCTCTCCAGAGGTCCTTCCTTTAGGAGGGGCACTAATGGGAGGCACTAATTGAAGTAGTGTGACCAAGGTAATCAATACTTACAATATTTCATATTTCCCTTATTATCCATGCCCATTATTTAGGTTGATTATCATTGGTTATTGGAACTAGGACCGTTTATCCTCATCTCCAAGTCAGAGCCCATAAATTTTCCCTAAAAGGTTGATGCGGCTAGAAGAATAATAGAAGCATATGAAACCAAAACCAAGAAGAGAAAAATACAAAATATTATTGGGACATAGTGAGCACGTGGGAAAATGCATAGCATAAAATCTACCCACCTCATTAGCCATCACCTAGTTCCTTAACCTTTCATGCTACATCTAAAAGGAACTCTTGAATGTCCCAACCCTGATGAATGAGAAATTGCAATATTTTCAAGGGGTATTGGAAAATCATAAAGCAAGTTTGGTCTCCTAAGCTAAGCAAGAAAGAAGATAAAGCATTAAAGTAATTGACACACCAAAGGGGTGGAAAAAACAGGCCAATGAAAGGAGTAGCTCATGCCTCCATGACTACTTCCTCTCCTCATTATAGTACTTAGAGATCTTGGACCCACTATAGCTGATACTATGTCTATGATCATCTTCCTTGAAGTCTTGTCCACTCTATCACAATTATCGCATGCACATATGGATTGATGGGTCTACTTATGAAATATCCTCCCCCTTAAGGATGGAAGCACCTAATAGGGTCGAAGGCATAATCATCCCTAACAGAAGTTTGGTAACTTACTTCAAACCTTGAGTTTGAAAGACATTGGAAGGCAAGATTTATGTGAATTATTTTTGTGCCCCTAACATTGAATATAATTCACAATGATTTTAAAGTTTTTTGTCCCTAATTATGTTGATCTCACTTGATCTTGAGGGTATGTTTTAGGCGGTTCATTATTCATGTAGCAAATCTTTGAGGGAACACTTGACACTTATCCAACACCATTCAAAGGATGCTTTTCCCATTGTTGAGAGTAGATATGACCTTGTAGCCTCAATGTTGACTTCATGAGATGGACGTTGGGTTTTGATGAGATTTCACCTAGTTGTATGCCCCTTGCTACACCTCCAAATGTGAAAATGTTATACTAAGAGGCCAAGGAATTATCTTATTTGATGTTGTGCCAAAATGGACCTAGGATGCCCCCTGGTTGGCCTTAGCCCTATTTGATGGATGATGTCTTATTTCGAAGCCTAGATGAGTATGATGATCATTGAGAGGACTTGGGAGGGATAACACATTATGCATATACGCCAACACTTGTCTGAAAGCATGCCATGTCATCCCCACATGCCCTAAAAGGGTGATGTGAGCCTCCTTGGAGATGGCATCATGGTGGATGAAGAGTTATTTAAAGATGTACCCATGCACTCTAATGATTTTCTTGGAGTGAGGAGAATTCATAAGCAACTTTATCATTTGCTTGATGAACATTGTCCATTTTGAGAGGATGACATCATCATGGAGAGCATTGATTCCCACATGGATGGGAAAATTTGACTGCAATTGTTATATTTTAAAGCTATCTTAATGTCAACTTGTTACTTTTAGGCCTAGTTGAATGCTCAAGCTAACTTTTAGGACTTTTAAATGTAAATTTATGTAAATAAATAAAGGGAAAACACTTTTTTTTGGATTATCACACTTTCATCACTTTTCTCTCTCTTAGGAATTGTGCACTAGCTCTTTTGTCTTTTGTTTTTCTTGATTGGTATGGACGAATGGTGGAGAAAATTGTCTTGGGAGGGATATTTTTGCATGAGGAGACTATCTTGGATTGATGAAGTGATTCTTGATTGAATGGTGTAAGTTTATAGTCAATATTATTCCATTTTGCATATAATTTTCTAAAATCGGGGATTTTATTGTGCCATATTAAAATGTGCAAAAAAATTCATGAAATCTTGTTTCTCTATGTCATAATTTTTTTCTTTTCTTTTAAGAGTCCATCAAAGAAACTTGTTAGATGCATCCTTTGATCTCAAATGTCCACTTTAATGATGTTAGTAGGGGTTCTAAGAGAGGATTCCTCATCCTCCATCCTCTTCATACATGTCCCTCTATCTTTGACCTCACAATTATTGACTCCATTGTCCAATTGAGAGAAGGCACTAGACCAGTTGGTGGTGATCATCTTAGCTTCCTATCTCTTTTTCTTAATTCATGGTAATCAAGGTAAGGGTTAGCCTAAATGGCATTTTATAGTAATTTTATGTCTATTTTATGTTGCCCTATTGATAGGGATTACATTTAATAAATATAAAAGGAAAAAATCTAGCATTAATTGCATGGTTTTACCCAAAATTAAGGATGATAATTATTGTTGTCATATGTATTTTTAGCCATAAAAACTTCATTGTTTACCTAACCTTTGTTTGCCTCTTTGATAACCTTTGCTCATTTACTGATATTGTCATTTATAAGTTATTTCTCAAGCTATTAAATGTCATCATATGCCCTAAATTTGAATATCATAAAAACCTTAACTTATATCAACTTTCTTCTAAATCATAGAGTTCTTAGGGAAGTGTGTTTGAACTTTAATAACTCTTTCCTAAACCTTTTCAACTTTTGGGTGGTATCTTTCTCTTCAATCATTAGACCTTATCTAACCTTTGAGCCCCTATTGGTTGAATATCTTCTTGGTAATTTCATTAGGGAACCCTCCCTTGTGGGGATAAAACCCACCATTAAGCAATTAGAGAGAGGCCACTATAACAACCCTGGTCAAAATTCCATGTAAAAGTTAATAAAGGAAAAAATATAAGACCATAGTCATGGGACATGTATTCCAAGTTGAATGGTGGGCAAGAAATCTTAGTGTGGGTGTTCATTCAGTTTATTATGGCTAAGGAAATTGACAAAGGCAATGCCTAAGGATTTGAAAAGGCAAATGGCATTTTTGGCACATTTATTTATGAAACTAATGGAAATTGGGAGAAAAGGAAGGTGAAAGGTCACAGGTTGCATGTGAGGAGGAAAATGAAGGAAAATAATGGAAAAATGAAGAAAATAGAGGATTCATTAATAAAAAGGCTTATGAGGATCAGTTGGCAAGCTTTTGCTCAACTTGGTCAGTGTAGCTTTTTGTCAGTTCAATTTTGGAGCTCTCATTCTATTCTCTTTCTCTTATACTCTTGGACACTTAAAGTTTTCTTGGAGCACTCTTGGAGAGTGTGGCATACTTGGATGCTTGGAGCATGAAGGCAAAGGAAGAGCATGGAAGTATAAGAGGACATCAGGATCAACAACTATAACAAGTTTTGCTTGCAAGTACCAACTTGCATGTATGTTTTCCTCACTAGTTTGCATGGCATATGCATGTGGTTTATTGGTCATGATCTGTCATTGGCATGGAGGATTGCCTAGATTGACAATAGATTTGCCTAGCCTCACCATTTCCTAGATAGTTATGGCGTTGTGGGTTCATTTACATTTGTTTTTTGGTTGGTTCTCATGTTCCTTTAGCTGTGGGTTGAGTTACTAGTTCCTGGAGCCTTGGTTGGACAAACACTCTTGAGCCCTTTAACAACTTGGGTTGAGTTACTAGTCCTGGAGCCTTGGTTAGACAACCCTCCAGAGCTCGGCGACAACTGTGGGTTGAGTTACTAGTCCTGGAAGCTTGGTTGGAACAAACGCTCTGGAGCCCTGGAAGGCTTGGGTAGAGACCAGTATGGTGATGGTTTGTGATGTCCAACCGTGAGTTGGAATCACTGTTTGATGGGTTAAGGTGGTTTGGCCTCTAGAATCCATGGTTCGGTTTTGATGGATTGTTCCATGAGATCCCACATTCATGTTTGGAATATGGCACTGGGGTGACTGGATGAAGAGATATTTGTCTCAACCATGTCTATGGTCGAGTGGTTCGTGGAAGTCCCAAACCTAGTTGGTCATTGCATCATTAATATGAGGTTATTTCCCCTTGTTAATTCACGAGTATTATACTGGTTCATATGTGGATTATATGGTTGTTGTTTCCTTAGTATTTCTATTGTTATTATGTTGGTTATGGATATGTATTATGATTGTGGTGATGTATGTCTCTCACCATGTTTTTACTTGTAAATGAATGAAAAATGTATCTAGGGCATAATAGATGATAATGCAACCAATGTGATAAGGAAACATTGCCTCACAACGAATCTCAAATAAGTATGAGACCCCTATGCTCAACTCTGTTGTTAAGACCTGTAGATTTCATATTTGTGATATGTTTGATAAAAGGTTTGTCATGGCTAATAGGGGTCCAGTCTAGTCCTTGTTGATGTTTTTGCAAATGTATCATTGTACATATCAAGGGAGCGTCCAAGGGTTTGACGCACTAAAACTTCAGTTGGTCTTAGGGGTTGGTTACTTGAGTGGTTGGGATGGTTCCTGGGAGTTTTGTTGCTGATGTGGAAGGTCTATGTCATGTGTTCCGCCCATTCCACTTCCTTAACCAACACATAGGGAGTCAAATCACATCATAGTAACTTTTCATTACAGGTTTACCCCGGTTGGCCGGTTACTTGGGTAGATGTGGGATTAGGGTGTTACAGAGTGGTATCAAAGCATGGTTTCACTCTCTTTGGGTAATATCTGATGCTACATAGTGGTATCAGAGCGGGTTGTGTTCTCTTTGGGTCATATCTAATACCACAAGGTGGTATCAGAGTGGGTTTCATTCTCTTTGGGTGGTGTCTAGTTTTTGTTCTCTTTGGGTGTTACAGGGTGGCATCGGAGCATGGCTCGCCCCTCAGACTAGGTGGGTGGTGTGTTGGTCATGCATTCATGTCGGTTGCATATCTGTTCCTTATGCTTGTAGTTCATGTGTTTGTTTCATTTGCATGGTGTTGATCATGGTTGTATTGATGTTGCCATGTGAAGGTTGATGGTGTTGTTGTTGGGATGCGATAGTCATGAATGCATGTCGATTGTATATGCATTTGTTATGCATGTCAGTGTCTATATGTTGTTATGCATGCATTGTCATGGTTATGGTTATGCATGTATGGTAGGTCAGACATGCATTCTGAGGCCATTGTATGCAATTAGGTCATCATGATGATATTGGTATGTTATGATGCTAATGTGTTGGTTGAGATAGAGCAAGAGATACAAACCATTAAAGTGAAGTTGCAACAATGGACTTCGAGGTAAGAGCAGATCATCATACATGTTTGTATGGTGGGCATGCAAGTATGTTGGTTAATGTTTATTATAAGCATTAGGGTTATTGATATGCTTGTCATTATATTATTATTATGGCTACATGTATAATAAATGTTAGTTGATTAGTGCAGTCATATTCACATGTGTCAGATAGTCATGAATGATAGTAATCTATGGTTGTATGCATTGTTATTGTTGTTTTATGATAGTTAACTTGATGATTATGTTATATGTTGTTGATGAGCATGTTATATGTTAACTTGTTGTTGTTACATGTCAGTTAATGAATAGGGTTATTGCATTAAGATCTTGATGTTATATGTATCATGCTAAATTGGATTGGCCTATGCAGATGTTTAGGGTTATGACATTAAGGTGTGAGTTTGACTATGTCATCTATTTGATGTTTAAGTGTTTGATTATGTCATCTAGTTTATTTATTTAACATGGTATGTTTGCAAGTTGGTTGAATGTTTGATGAATTGCATAATATGGCTATATGCATGTAAGATTGCTAGAAGGAATGATCTTGTTTTAAGATGGTTTTACTCACACATATGTGTTGATGTAGTTGATATGTACTTGAGTGTAAGTAGGTGACAATTGTAGCATTATGTCTAATGACTACAAGTTGACAATGGATTATGACATGATTGTTAGTCTTGGTAAATGTTGATTTCAAATTAGTAGACATGTTGTCTTGATCTTTGGAACATGTGGTTGACATGTGTGTATAATTACAAGGCAGCGTGATTAGCACAAAAAGGTAAGATAATTGGTATATTGTTACATTTATTTATGCACTGAAAATTATGTGTTATGGCAGTGTGATACAGAGAATTGCATGGCGAAGAAATTGCTATGGAATCTTGAAGAAGGATCAAGTTGATATTTCCCTTAGAAGCACTAGGAACCCATGGGGATTGATTCATGGTGTCTGTTGAGAGTCTTGTGCTTCTTTGCCTTGTCGTTTTCTTGTGCTTGAATTGCAGTTTTGTTATGTCTAGTGCATGATCATGCCACTTTGTTTGCGGTGTTGTATTGTTATTGGTTTTCATGATTTTCTTCTTGTTTGCTTCTTGTTCTTGCCTTTTATGTTTTGAGGGTCTTAAGAATTGGTTGGGAAAGAAGAAATTTGATGGAACTCTGGGAGAGATGTGTGGAACCCAACAGGTAATGAAAGACTTGGATGAAGTTCGTGCATGTGTAAGGGCAGCTAAAGGTAAGAGTATGATAGTCAACTAAGTTGGTTGGGTCCATTAGTGTAAATGGATGGTGGCAGGACAATCATGAGAAAGGTAACATGAATGGTAAAGTGAATGGATGTGAGGCATCTGATTCCTTGGCTATGTTAGGAACGGTTGTTCTCAATGTTGTGCATGTTGTGCATGGATAAAAGGAGTTCTCTTAACCTTGACCTTATGATATTTGGTAATTATGTTGTGATCATGTTTATGCTAATATATATATATGTGTGTGTGTGTGTGTGTGTGTGTGTGTGTGTGTGTGTGTGTGTGTATATGTATGTATGTATGTACGTCATTGTCTGACAGTATCATGATTGATTTATGTTGATGTTTATATGTATATACATATGTATGTATGCATACCATTGTTTGACATGGTCACCAGGAATCATTCTTGTGGAGGACTGATTGCTTATGCAGGTGAATGGCATGAAGATATTCTTGGTTCATGAGGAATCAAGTGGGAAGAGTAGCCTGACAGATCTCTGAGGTCAGTATCATGTGGATATGAATTGATATTATGTGATTATACTATGTCTATGTTTATGTTATGGACAGGTTAATGTTGAGAGATACATCAGCTGAATGGAAACAGTGTGATTCGTGACATGCTAGGATAAGCATGGATGGCAGAGGGACACTGGAAGCAAGGTTTCTTGGTAGAGGCAGTGTGGTCTTGGATGTGCAATGCTATTGTTGTGTATATGTTGTGCATATTTTATATTTAGTGATTGTACCTACGGTGCTGTGTGCATATTGTATATGCAGTGTTGGGTATAGATGGTGATATGTACATGTTGGATATGTGGTGTTGTCTACATATCATACTATGCGCATGATGGATATGCGACATCGTGTGCATATGGTGTTGTGCGCATGTTGGATATGCAGTGTTGTGTACATATGATGCTATGTACATGTTGTATATGTAGTGTTATGTACATATGATGTTGTGTGCATGTTGTACAAGTGGTACTATGTACATATGGTGTTGTCTGCATGTGGTGTTGTGTACATGTTGTACATATGGTGTTGTGTGCAGGGGGTGTTGTGTACATGTCGTGCATGTGATGTTATGTACATGTGGTGTCACGTACATGTAGTGCATGTGGTATTGTGTACATGTTGTACAAGTGGTGTGGTGTACATGTGGCATTGTGCAGGTGGTGTCATTTACATGTGATGTTGTGCACATGTTGTGTAGGTGGTGTTGTATACAGGTGGTAATGTGTGTTGCTGCTCACTGCAAAATGTGTTTTCAGCTATCATAAGTGTACAAAAGAGCAAAGAGATTGGAAGGCATCTTCTAAGACATAGAAGCACTCAGAGCCCAAGCAGATCCTCTCCATTGGATAATGCTTATAATAAGCTTTCCAACGATATGTGGAAGTCCAAAAATGGAGTTATGGATCAGAAGACATGGCATGTTGAAGTTTAAGGGTTTTTTCTTGCCTTTGAAAGGAATGAGAAGAGAATATCGGAGGTCCCGCAAATTGGAGTTCCCGCATACTAACGATCGCACATCATAAACAGATTAACGATTGACGATCGGAGGTCTAGAGCGATATCAGCGATTGACGATTGGAGGTTCATGGCACATCGACGATCGCATATCGGAGGAAAGGCACAAGGTCAAATCGGCGGTCGACAGTGGGAGGGTGCAGGCCATATCGCATACCAGCGTTCGGTGTTTTCAAAGTGACTGTTAGAGTCAGTCTTGTCAGTCCTCCGTCAGGGATCAAAACCCTTTCTGCATTTCATTTTTAGGTGTCTCGCTCCATTCACTCAGCTGCATTCCGCTAGAGGCATGCCATAATCTGACGGAAGGGTCTTGTCAGTTCATTCCCCTCATGTCTTGTACTTGCTGGCTTAGGCATTTTCATCCAAGTTATTAAAATCCATGACAGTCAATGTTTGATCTTTTAATGGACAAGACTCATTTCAGTCATTAGGTCTAGGGTTCGCAAATTGTTGTTCTCAAAGTGCTTCAATAATACTTGCAGGCCAGAGGAAGGTTCAATAATTCACTCAAATGATGTTTCTGAGCAAGAAAAGATGAATTTTGGAAAAATGAGAGAGGTTTTTGTCCACAATAGGCCAAGGAAGAAAAACTCCTTCATTTTTTACACAGGTGTCATGGTTTTAGAGAAATGTCAAAAATACAATTGCCTCGGGAGAATTGATGCACCTCTAAAGTGACCTTGAGAAAATCAAGTTTTCTCCTATCTTGGTTAGCCAAATGACTTGCTTTATGAGTAAAATGATAACTAGACACAAAGATATTTCCAATGAGTTATCATGAGCTCAATTTGGAGTTGAGGAACACCTTCAAAAGTTGACTGCAACAACACTCTACCTTGAGGCAGCGTCATTGGGCACATTTTTGACTAATCTTGGGAGATTTGATTTTTGACATGTCAAATGAACTCCAAATTGAAAAATTATAGTTGGGTTGGAAATTAGACTCAAATAACTTTCTAATGAGCTATCCTGCACCCAATTTGGACACCGGAAAGGTCTCCAAACGTCTCCTGCAAAAAGCGCTATGCACAGGCACTATGCGTCACGCACTAGCGCGACGCTTATAATGGGGAGCTCCAAATCACAAATGGTTTGCATTTTTTGATTTAGCATGAAAAATAATGACTTCTGGTGCATGGCCAAGAAGTTTGGGCAAGTTTTGAGTCTTCAGGAGGTCAAAAACACTCAAAACAATGACCTCTCTGCCCCTATTTTGACACACAGGAAGCAGTCTTGGGAGATTGAAGTTTTGGAGGGGCAAATGAGCACCAAATTCAGAAATTCCACTTGGGTTGGAACGTAGACAGGCAAGGATTTCTAACAAGCACACTTGGGCATAATTTGGACTTCGGCAAGTACCTCAAAATCGCCTCCAAAGTGGCGCGACGCATATAGATTTGGGCGCGACGCATATAGACCCAAAGGCCAAAATCACTTCCGCTCCGCGACATTTCGATTCACGACTTTCTCCAAGTGGGACCCTTCCTTTACACTACATATTTTTCGCACCTAAGACAAACTTTAAAGTATTTTCACTAAAATTTGGCTTCTATCCAAGTGGCAAAGGAAGGCGAACAGTCAACCAAGCAATTTGTCATTGTTGTAACGCTGCACCTGTCACTAATGGTTGGCTTTCCATTTCCATTTTGTAATGATTTGAAAAACTCCCCAACTCTGGGTCGTTCTATTTCCCAATGGCATAGTCTATTTATTGTATGCAAAAACATTTGCAAAGGGTTGGTTGTAATTTTTGGGAGACTGTGGGAGAGAAACTCAGTTCCTCATTGTATATTTTGACAAAGAATTAATGAAAGGCAGCAGCTCTGGTTCATGAGATTCATGTGGTGTGAGTTTAGCAAATGTATTCTCTTTCTGTTTCATATGTATTTTGTTATGTCTCACAGTTCATTAATATTCATTTCCAGTGAAATTTTCTAAGTAAGATAAAGTAGAATTCATGTTTATTGCTTTGCGTGTGGGAAAGTTTCACGTTTTGTGTTCTTCTTCTGTTGAAAAGGATTCATTTGTTTATGTGCTTTTCACCCTCCTAAATAATCTTTCCATTCCGCTTTATTTCAAATTTAATTGCTAGACTTTCCACCTGTCTTGCCTCATGAAGTAATCTGTGCCTTTGTGTTAAATTCTCTGCTCATACTGTTCGTTGGTCCCATATATCGTAGAAACTCAGTCATTTATAAAAAATTGCTTCTTGTCTCCATATTTATTTACCTAGCCTAAAATATATATTCACTGTAAGTCATCTCAGACCATTTCATTTATTTATTCACTGAGTGTGACCCGGAGAGAGCCCTCTCCTGTTCTGGTAGGGCTAGCTACCAGACTGAGCGTGGTTTGTGGTTACCCTGAATTTTGCCTTCCTTCAACCTAAGGCAGATTTAGATGCTAACAGTGACAACATTAAGAAAGTTGTGATTAGCGAATTCCGATAGTGTTAAATTGTTGGGATTGTGCCTTCAGTGTCAAAGCGCGAGCGAGGGCCTAAGGCAAATTAATGAAGGGTTTTATTTAAAAACAAAAGCAAGTTCGGGCTTTTTCTCTCTCTCTCCTCTAAGGGGATGCCTGTCAATGTAAGATTGGTTTCGATAAGGGACACCTGGTGAACAAATATTGGTTCCGATAAGGGACACGTGTTGAACATAGATTGGTTACGATAAGGGACACATGTTGAATAGTGATTGGTTTTGATAAGATACCTGGAAGCTGACATCATCATGACGTGGTAGTATGGTGGACACATGGTAGGCAGATTCGACATTTTCAGGGGTCATAAGAGGCCAAAAAAGGGTGACATGTGTCACCGCTCACGAGGTGCCATGCGGAAAAGGATGATGTCAGATCACAAATTGGCATTAGGTTGAGGCATGTTGTTGTATCAAAGTAAAACCTCTAATTGATATCCTTCGATTGAGGGGCTCTGATATGAGGGCTAGCCCATGGTCAAGAGGAACTTAAAGGACTAGGGGTGTAAAGCACGTTACTAAGTAAAAGTAGCCCCCGGGTAGGAACAAAAGGCCCTAGCGCCTTAAGGCTAAGCACCTGGTCACTGCCCTCGGTCTTATGGATAGAAATGTTGAAAGGGGCTAAAACAAAAAGGGCCAACGAACAACAAAACTCGTCGCTTTGTAATGTTGTTAAGAACAAAAGTCTCGGTGAGGAAATGCTTCAGTATAACATTATGGAAATGTTACTGGGCATATCAGGCTATGATAGCATAATATATGAAGTTAGAGAGATGGAGGAGTTGACGATTGTGATTCTGCGACACCACCAATGCCACCACATTTGATCGCTCTCGGATCCAAAGAGTGGGGAATTCAAGCAGTTAAAGAGGAAAACGATAGGCATACTGGCTGAATCATTGAGGCGGAGACGTGGCATGAGTAGAGGCCATAACATGAATGGAATGCAGATATTTTCCTCCTATCCTCATTCAATTTTTCCTTTTTTCTTTTATTATGTAATTTTTCAAGAAGGGAATCAAATCTATTGTAACCAGTTGGGCAGCCAAGCTACCGCACGCTGAGACAGCTAGTCGATCACAGAGTTGGAGCTCTAGTTGAGATATTTTGTAATTGATTTTCAAATCTCTCCCTCTCCTTATAATTAGGGGGAAGAAACACTTAACATAGGTTCGATGATTCTACACCCGAGTGGTTCAAATTTTGTGATTCCACTTTTGGTTCTATTTGCCTGTTCATGAGGGACTTGAGCGATACATCACTGAATGTAAATGGATTGGTGATTTGAACTCTTGAAGGATTAATGAAACTATTCTGTTGATTCCTATCAGAGCAATGAGCAATATGTTTTCCTATTTGTATTTCACTTAATGTATGTTTCTCTTCTACTAAAATTGCGTAATGAAGTTGTCGGTTTGACTCTCTAATGGTTATACTTATGTTGCTGAGTAGTAATAGTCCATGTGTTAATTAAATATTTACTTATGTACCTTTAAGAGCACAAATTTACTTATGTTGATTAGTGACAAGTGTATCCATGAGGTAGAGAGTATGAAACCTTAATTCACGCTCCACAATTCGTGTCATTCCACCTCTTCTGTCTTCCCTACTTCTACTAGAATATTGTTGCTTAGGATTTTGTATTGTTCCGAGCCCCATGCATCAAATTCCCGCTTTTATTTCCTCCTATTCATTTTACTACCACTCCAATATTAAGTTGTTTATTTTTGTGTTTCGGCCACCAGAATAAGACATTCCTCTTTGAGATCAACTCGATTTACCCCTTGAACATTTAGATCCATGTATTTGCTTGAGTTTACCTTGATGAAGGACTATTGAACCAAGGCCCCCTTCATTATCTTTTTCCAATTACATGACAATTGGAGTGCAACAAAAATCCATCACTGATAATATTCAAATGCACTCCTCTCTTTAAGATGTCCTATGCATTGTTCTACAATCAACTGAGAGGTTGTCTCTTGGAAGCTTTCATATCTCTTGAAGCACTTGTGCTACAGGTGCTAGAAAAAGCGACAACATCTTTCTGGTGCCGTTGTTGGGGAAGGAATCATAATATTTTTCCCTGGGTACGCCAAATTTTTACATTCCCTCGTTAGGTGAGCAAGGGAAGTGTGGGTTGAAGATCTCTCACCTTAGCAACTCCACTATCTAAATTTCATTATAGACACCCTGACTACTCTACTATCTGAATCTTATGGTAAACATCCTGGTGACTCCATTGTATATATATTTATTTGATCATCCTGGCTTTCAAGCGGTCTCATACTTGCTCTGATGCTAAACAACATAAAACTTCTCATACATTTGAACTTGATATCACTCAGCTAAATGGGTTTTCAAAATGGCCATTCCCGCATTCTTAGCCAACAAATTTGCCCCACTGGATTTTACTTCTATTGTTGGTTATCCCAATCATGTCCCTTCATTTCATGAATGGAATACCTATTTGCCTAGATTAAGTGGAAACACAGATAGAAGGTCAGTCCAACACCTCAAGGACTTTCATGAATGCATGGAACAACAAGGTATTGTTTTTGAAGATGTACAAATGAAATTGCTCATGTATTCTTTAGACAAGGATGTTAGAGTTGGGTATAGAACAATACCTCATGGCAACATATCTTCCTTAAAGAGCTTTCAAGTAGCATTCAATCATCATTGCAAATGATTATATCCACCGGATGCTCTGTTTGAAGATTGTTGTGCATATTTCAATGATGAAAATATTTATGAGGTTAATGATCCCGTTGAATATGTTTGTGAGACTCCATTCCAAGAAGATATCTACTCGCATTAAGAAGCATCGCCCAATGATCAAGAAAACGAAGAAGGAGAAAACATCGAGCTGAAGACAAACCCTTAGAGGTCTTACTCTGCTGAATTGTATGATTCTCTTTCTTATGATTCATCTGACTTCGATGGGGATTTGAGCGATGCAGAACCACAATAGTCCCAATCATGGGAAGCTGCACAAAAGAGGAGGCCCACCAGGAGGTTGACAAAGAGGATCCAATTTACGACTCACATCCTTCAAATGGATAACTAGTTCAAGAAGCTAATATTAAAGTTGATGAAGATTCTCTGATTTATTATTCATATGATTCAGAGGAGGATAATATGGTTACAAATTGCCAAAGGAAGTTGTTTACCAGCGAGTGGGCAGAAGGCTCCCAATAACAAATTTTTCAAGAAGAGCCCAAAGTTGAAGGACCAAGCAGTGTCTGTGGCAGCCTGTTGCAGAAAGATTCCTATCGAGAATCCTCACTAAATTATCCACTCTATGACTCCTATAGTTCAGAAAAAAAAGATTCTATTGCATATTTCCAAGAGGGTTAGCCCATTGGAAAATTGGTAGCAAAAGATTAACAACAAGTTTTTCTTGAAAAACCTAAAGTTGTGGAGTTGAACAATGTTTGTGGCTTCCTCAACCAAGAAGGTATTGGTCAGCAAACTTTTCATAAAATGAGGCAACTACATTTTCCTCTCATCAGTTCTATGACCCTGTAGCTGACTACATGACAACATTCTTAGGTCAGCAACAAAGGTTGTTTCTGGAGCATGTATCATGTTGTATGAAGATTTTTAATGGGGCATGTTTGTTTTGTTTTTTAAATTTTAGCAGCATGGAAGAATTAAATATAGCACCCAAATGATGACCTGGTACCATTGGAGGGTTGAACTCACTTATGTGAATTGATATCCTATAAATAAGTAGGAGTTATACATAAATAAGCTCACTAGTTGATCATTTAATTTCCAGTTGTTAGAATTTATTTTTCTGCATTTCAATTTGATGAGGAAAGGACTCCCTGTAAATAAAGTTCCATGGAGATTTTCTGGTTGTATAAGTTCATTATATTTTTGACTCCATGCCAAATGGTGAAGGCTACTAGTCTATAGGTTCTCAACACCTTACAAGCAAGGCACTGTCCCCAGTTGGAGCCAATGTTGTCACTCATTGCAAAATGCGTTTTCAACTGTCAAGAGTGTGCAAAAGAGCAGAGAGATTGGCGTCTATATTCAAAGAAATAGAAGCACTCAAAGCCCAATTAGACCCTCTCCATTGGATGGTGCTCAGAACAATATTTCCAACGATATGTGGAAGTCAAAAAATGGACTCTTGGATCAGAAGATATGGCCTGTTGAAGTTTAAGGGTGTTGTTGCCTTTGAAAGGAAGGAGAAGAGCATATCAGAGGTCTCGCAAATAGAACGTCCCCCATATCAACGATCACACATCATAGATATACCGACGATCGACAATTGGAGGTCTAGAGTGATATCAATGATCGACGATTGGAGGTTCATGGCACGTCGACAATCGCATATAAGAGGAAAGGCACAAGGTGAAATCAATGATCAGCAGTCGGCTGGTCCAAGCCATATCACATATCGACGTTCGGTGTTTTCAAGGTGACAACATTAACAAATTTGCGACCAACGAATGCCGATAGTGTTAAATTGTCGGGATTGTGTCTTCAGTGTTAAAGCGCCAGGGAGGGCCTAAGGTAAATTAATGAAGGATTTTATTTAAAAATCGGAGCAGGTTCAAGCCTTTTCTCTCTCCTCTAACGGGATGCGTGGCAATGTAAGATTGGTTTCGATAAGGGACACATGGTGAATAGAGATTGGTTCCGATAAAGGACACATGGTGAACATAGATTGGTTCCGATAAGAGACACGTGTTGAATACTGATTGGTTTCGATAAAATATGTGGTGGCTGACGTCATCATCACGTGACAATACAATGGACACGTGGCAGGCAAAATCGACATTTTCAGGGGTCATAAGAGGCCAAAAAAGGTGACACGTGTCACCATTCACATGGTTCCACATGGCAAAGCATGACGTTATATCGCAAATTGGTGTTCGTAGGTTGAGGCATGTTGTTGCATCAAAGTAAAACCTCTGATTGAGGGGCTCCGATATGAGGGCTAGCCCATGGTAAAGAGTAACTTAAAGAACCAACATCATAAAGCATGTTACTAAGGAAAAGTAGCCCCCGGGTAGGAACAAAAGGCCCTACCGCCTTAAGGCTAAGCACTTGGTCACCGCCCCTGGTCTTATGGAGAGAAATGCTGAAAGGGGCTAAAACAAAAAGGGCCAAAGAATAATGGAACTCACCACTCTGTAATGTTGTTAAACAAAAGTCCCGGTGAGGAAATGCTTCAGTATAACATTATGGTAATGTTACTGGGCATATCAACCTCTGATAGCATAATACAGGAAGTTAAAGAGATGAAGGAGTCGATAGTTATGATTCCGTGACACCACCAAGTCCACCATGGTTGATCGCTCTCGACTCTAGAGAGTGGGGAATTCAAGTGATTAAAGAGGAAAGCAACAGGCAGACTAGCCGAATCATTGAGGCAGAGATGTGGCCTAAGAAGAGGCCATAACGAGAATGGTGTGGAAATATTTTCCTCCCATCATCATTCAATTTTCCCTTTTTCTTTTATTCTGCAATTTTTGTATTTCAAGAAGGGAATCAAATCTATTGTAATCAGTTCGTGTTAGGGTCCCACCTTAACCCCCTTATTCATGTCATGGGATCACGTCATAGTCAAGAGTCAATAAAGCCCATATTAATATTTGAAGTGGTTAACCCAGTTAGTTGCAAATGGGACCACAATTAGTTGTAAATGGGCGGTAGTATTAAATAAAGGTTAAATGGGCGGTAGTATTAGATAGATGGTATTAATAAAACCCATGGTATTGGCCCGTGGTATTGCATGTAGGATTCATATATAAAGGATAGAGACTCCCTGCGAGGAGCATCGTGTCTTGTTTTGTAATCGAGCTCTGCTCTATTGGAGGTTGCCCCCTCGAAGAGGCCTATGAACATTTCTCTCTGAGTAATAAAATCTTTGCTATTCTGTGTTCTGGGTATATTTCCTTTGCATATTCTGTGTTCTGGGTATTTTTCTCGCATATTCTTTGTTCAGTATTGCTTTGCAGGTTAAGAAGCATAACAACTTCTGGGAGATGATGTAATCAGTTGACCTTGTTCCTTTAGGCAGTGAAGCAACCCTTTTAGGGACTTAAGAGCCCTCAGTTTATGGACATTTTTGATTGGGGTTGAAGTGCCCAAAAATGTCTATAACAGTTGGGAAAGGAGACAATTAGGTATTAAAAATTCCAATCAATTAGAGATTTTCTTGATTAGGTTAAAATATCTAGTTTCATTTCATTATTTATATAAACCAAGAAAGAGATATAGGTTCCCAAACTTCCATTCTAATTTCTACCTTATTGTAAGAGACTAGTTTGAGTGGCATTCAAAGGGGATATTTATATCCTTTTTTAATATGCGTCATTTTTAAAAGAAAGGAATAAATATCTGACTTTGGTTTTATTTCCATAAGTGTCATAGAAGATTCTGGGAGCTCCTTTTGGTAATGCACACTCAATGGGAGGACACATGGATCCTCATTTCATTATTATTATTATTATTCTTATGGGTTTATTTAAAAACTTCTAGAACCCATTCTTTTACGTCTACCAACTTTGTATTATAAGCACTTTCATTTACGATATTACTTTCACTTTAATGTATTTTATGATAGCTCTTACTCCTTTGAATTGAAATGTTCAATGATTTGGAATGCAATATTTTTGAATTTCTATAACCATGATCATTAAATTTGTAATTGCTTCCTTATTCTAATGTTTGTAGAGCAATTGTTGATTCCAAATTATCTTCTCATTTTGTTGCCCTCATTCCACTAGGTATTGGTCCTACCCTTATTTGACTTCTAGCAAACTACAAAAAGAGATGGAGCCTAAAGCCATTAACTTATGTTACAAGGAGTTGAGTAGAATGAGCTACCCATAATTGATCATTCATGTTACTACAACATCATTAGGATTTTTCATAGATTAAACTTTTATAGTTTTGCACATACATTGCACATCACTTCATAAGTTTGTGTAGTGCCCCATTCTATTTGAAAACCATGATAGGCTAAATTTTATTATTTGAGAACAATGGAATTTGTTATTTGATTGACATTATATTGATGAAGCATGAAATTTTTATTATGTGATTGATTTAAAAATGACGGCGGGTGATCCAACTAATATGAATTAAATTTGCATTGACATGATCCAACTAATGATATTAATTTTAATGATTTGGATGGTCTCAAATGAAAGTGTGGATACATTAATTGGTAGATGTTATTGATGATTTTCCTAGTTTGATAAAAAACCATAATGATCCATTGATTTGATATTGCATCAATATGGTGTTTGAATCAGCATTGAGTCAAAAAACAATAAAAATTATTTGATTATGATATATTTTAATTTAGATTATGTAAAATTATTGATACATTGACTATAATTTGTGGATGTAGGGGAACAAGCTTGTCAATCAATCCACACCTAAGTAATGGGGTCATATGGAAGAATATTGAGTAAAAATAGGATAGGAGGAACAATGTTTATGTTTCTTCCTACTAGTGCTCCTTTTTGTATCATGAGTTGAAAAGTTTGGAATGCTTTTACTTTGAAGTTGTGTATTGCCATGAGGTTAAGTTGTGTATTCAATTAGACATGGGGATTATTTTAGGGGTTTGCAACAAGGTAAACACCTTATTTTTCAGTGACCATTAGTCTCTCAACAAGGTGAAACAAAGATGAATTAACATGGTCTCCTTTGGTGTGTCATTTCCTCACTAAGAAAAGTTGGATACTTAAAGGGCATGTGTGAACATGGTACCTTTGGTAATATTGAAAGGTATTACTTGAATGGAATGGATAAATATGGAACTCTTAGTATCAAAACAATGTTGGACGTTTGAATGACAACATGTCACTGCAGGAATGTACTAAACATAATTTTTAGATGGCATTAGAAGCATGACATCCTTGGAATCAATTATACTTTATCAAAAATATACATTGGAAGATAGTAGAATAAATATATAGATATAGTTGATAATCATGTGCATTTTATTAAAATACGAGAAGAAAAATGATTTATCCATGCATTATAGTTATAAGAGAAAAGTTAATTAAATAAATTATAATGTGGATAAGCATAAATATAATAAGGTATCTCATAACAAAATAAATGTGCTAGTGAAATAAAATTTATTAAAAAGAGTAAGTATAGATAAGAGAATGTGTATCAGATGTAATCTAGTGAATTATTAACTCTTTGAAATGATGGTTGGTGCACCCTTAAGTTATGGAAAGGAAATAGGAATAATAATTCAAATTTACATTGAATTATGGGAAAGGAAAAGTGAGGTTTAGGGAAGTTAGAGTAAACTAATAAATAACTAAGTCAATTAACTCTATGTACCACTAAAGTAGGAAGATTTGAGAAGATCTAAGAGGTAAAAATAGGAAATTAGGGAGTTAAGTGAGTAGGAAATTAGGGAGTTAAGTGAGTAATATTCATTTTTTTTATAATTTTAAATAGCTAATTACATATTCACGTGTGCATATGAATGATATAATTACTATAAAAATATGCTAAAAGTATGCTAGTAATATCTAGTTATGTTTCCTTTCCTCTTTAGGAATATTACACCAATATTACACCATATTAGTTCAGAGAAGCCCATTTCAACTCTTGAGGTTCCAAGTTTAATGAACTTGATAGATGGATAGGGAACATGAGGATAATGGCTTTGCAACTCTAATAATTTTTTGACGTTTTCCACCAATGTGTTATAGTAAGATTCCATGAATAATAACAACGACCATTGTTTAAATGGTAGTTAAGGTCTGCTATTATAATAACATATATGTTTCGCTACATTTAGATATATTTAGTAAAGAATAAACGCATAACACCCACTATGTGTTAACTTCTTTGACTTATTCAAAGTGTGAAATTCACCCAATAATATAATAAGTTAAAATGCAAAAGTGACCAACTTCACAAGAATGTGTAGGTTGGATACACATTTTTTTTTTAAATAGTTCAAAATTTTCAATGCATGTCTGAAGTTCTAATAGGAGTTCAAAATTTTGGTGACTTATATGCTCAATAGTGAATCTCAATATTATCTACAACACCAATTCTATTGTATTGGATAGGGATGAAATTCGAAGGCATCCAATGAATTCAATATTTTCTCATTATCTAATGTTCCTTGTTGTGATACATCAAAGAACCTAGGGCTTGCAATATATTAGAATAATTTGTGCAAACAAAGGCACATGTTCAACTTTTAAGTGAAATTATTTACTAAACGTCATACATAGTAAAATAATACAAGAAATGTTGTTGGATGAACTCAGTCTATATAAGTAAGTAGTTAGAATGGTAGCACATTAACTTAGGGCACAACAACATTCTTATATACCAACTTTTGCCTAGTCAACCTTATGAAATATATCTCCAATGAAACTATCTTGCTTTGACTCACACATTCATTTCATTTTAATTGAAATCTCAATGTTGGAATTATATTTTTGACACATTGTTTCATGTCTAGCTTACAAAAAAAGATACATCTTCCATTGCTATATGGAGTTTGTATAACAATTACTTATGCAGAGAAACCATTTACACCATAAAATAATCAAGTTGCTCCTTTCTTCTTTTGATCACTTATATCATTTACTTCTTTAGTGACATTCTTAGGGAAATGACCATGGCTATGAATTATTGATTTAATTACTTATAAGAATATGGTATGTGCACCTACACAATATCAACCATGTTCTTGTATCCTTTATAATCAAAATATTTTTTCTTCATATTTTTTTATGGAAATTGAACTGTAATGCTTACAAACATGAACACAATATGCATCACTTTAGTAAAAAATCCTTCATTTCTAGAAATGAGAATCTCCATGGGCTACCATACAATTACATTCCATCGCTCCAAAACATAGGCCTCCATGACGAGAACATCCTTATGTTAGTTGTTGGATGAGAAATTGAATATTTTCATCCACCATATACTTTAACCATTGGTTTTATGTAGGACCTAGAAATATCAATTTACAATTCATAAAAATAGACCTAGTGATGACATCACAAAATGAATATATTTTCATATTCAACTTCTCCTTCTCATTCAATTGGATTAATTATTTTAGCTAATGGTTAGTTTTTCATAGATTTAGCTAATTATTAGATATTGAGTGGGAGTATTTATTAGTATTGTTGAGATGTTGTTATGTTCTCATTTTTAACACTTTTTGTCACTTTTAGCCATATATTTTATCCTTTAATTGTATGTTATGTACCACTGCACACCTCATTATCACCTCTTTTTGCCATAGTATTTCACTATATACAAGATATACATACTAAGGAGATATCCAAGGTAAAATTTTCTACTTTTACACATTTTCACCTTTTATATTCAATTTAGGATGAAAGTCATTTTATTAACTAGTCGCTACAAGAATCATAGATTTTGTAGTGACTACTTATTCCTGTAGAAAAATGATTGTTTTACATGGTTGATCTCATTTAGGTAAAAAACCATAACTTGGAGTTCATTCCAAATCTTTAGGATATGGTTACATATGCATTAACCAAGATCCAGAGTCAATAGATCCAAAATAAAAATCCAAGTAAAACTTCAAGTCAACAAAGGGCACTATGGTAGGGTATCCTAAAATATAATAGCATCGAATATATCCTCATTGACTCAGTGGAACTTATAGATAATTTCATGCATTTCTATCATGAATTTTAATGATTCACCTACCTACAAAAGCGCAAAACATTACAAACTTGGGAAATTTGAAGCTAGATCCAATGAACGAATCTTCCCAGGATATGCATATCGAAGCAGGGGGTAGAAATGCTATAAAAAAAGAACACAAGAAGTTATTGAAATAAATGATGTGAAAGTAGATGAAGCACTATCACATAATGAAGTTTTTTCTCAAGCTCAGCCTAATCCTACTATCTTCTAAGAATCAACATCAGAAGAACAAGAAGATGAAGAATTTGAAGAGGATCAAAGAGTGGAAGATGAGCCTTTACACAGAAAGACTCCATCTAGATATGTACAAAAAAATCATCTGAATGATCAAATTATGGGAAACAAATATTCAGGAGTTCAAACTAGAAGGAAACTTGTAAATACATCATCTTAAGAGAACATAACGCTTTTGTCTCTTTTGGAGCCCCAAAATTTTGTATAGGCCATCAAGGATGAGAATTACGTTAAAGCCATGAATGTGTATTTGAATTATAATTTTAAAAATTAGACTTGTGAATATATTCCAAGACCTAAAGAAAAAAATATAATTGGAACCAAATGGTTTTATAGAAACAATCTCAATGAAGATGGATAGGTTGTGAGAAATAAAGCAAGACTTGTATGCAAGGGTTATGTGCAAGTTGAAGGAATTGATTTTTATGAGACATTTACTCTAGTGGATCGATTGTAAGCTATCATAATGCTCCAAGATTTTTCTCGTTTCAAAGGATTCAAAGTATATCAAATGGACGTAAACTCAACATTTTTGAATGGAGAACTCAAGGAGGAAGTTTACTTTCAACAACTAGAGGGAATTTAGTTAACACCAAAAAATATTATGTGCATAGACTAAATAAATCATTTTATGGTTTGAAACAAGCTCCCAAGGTTATCTTCATCAATAGGGTTATGACCAGAGGCTCGACTGACATCAATATTTATATGAAAATTAAAAGACATAACATATTGGTCATTGTTGTTTATCTGGATGATATTATTTTTGGTAGTGATGATGATTCTATGAGTAGGAACTATGTGGGTAATATGCAGGAAGAATTTGAAATGTCCATGTTGGGTGAATTATCCTTTTTTCATGTATTACAAGTCAATCAATTGAAAAAGGAATTTCCATATCTCAAACCAAATACCTTAAAGAAATTTTGAAAGGGTATGGAATGGAAAATTGTGCCTTTTTAAGTACTCCTATGGTTACAAGTTGTAAAATTAGCAAATATGATGAATATCCTGAAGTAGATCAAACTATTTAGCAACATCAAGGTCAAATATCATGCAAGTTTTGGGATTAGTAAGCAGTTTTCAATCTTTTCCAAAAGAATCTCATGTAAATGTTGTTAAAAGAATATTCATGTTATGTAACCAGATCACAAAAACAGAAGAAAATATAGATCAACGACTTGAAAATAAGCCTCTTAGAGGGAGAAATATCCTTTTACATCACATAAATGAACAATACCTGGATGATTCAAATGACAAGACCTCATTTATATATATAGGAGTCTAAGGGGTCAAAATATAATTAGGGCCTACATAATAATAATAATAATAATAATTTAAGGAGATAACAATAACAATAGTGGGCTTCTATGGGGCACAACAATAACAAGATGGGGGATACACTAGTATTATAGGGACCTAACATGCCCCTCTCCTTCAAAAAAGTGTTTTCCTCAATGCTTGAGTAGTTTTGGATGCTTTTGAATAAAATAGTCATCCTCTCACATGGAGTATTCAACAGGTAAGTTCTTCCACTTGACGAGATACTCTCAAATTAATTTGTTTTGTAGTTGTACGATTCTTGTTTCTGTGATTGCTTCAGGGTCCAAAATGATTTTTCCTTCCTCATCAATTTTTGACAATATATTTTGAGTTGGAAGCTTGTCACCTATAACCTTCTTTAAGAATGAAACATTGAAAACTAGGTATGCTCATGAAGATGAAAAAAACTCTAGTTTGTATGCCATATTACCAATCTTTTGCAACAACTTGTAAAGGCCATAGTGCTTGGGTGATAATTTATTATCCTTCTTAGCTTACTTGAGGGATATTTTTTCATATAGTCGTAGTTGTAAATATACCCAATCGCCCACATCAAAACTTCTTTCATTGTGATGTTGATATGCCTATTGTTTCATTCAATTGTGTGCTAGATTCAATTTATCCTTTCAGAGTTTACCTTCCATTGTTTGCGCCTTAGAATTGTCTCTTAAATATAATGTGATGGATGGTGGATGATATCCATAAAGCACCATAAATGTGGTCATTTTTGTTGTGGTATGGAAATAAGTTTTATACCACCATTTTGTTAGGCGTAATCACACGATCCATTATGTTTGTTTATCATATTCAAAGAAATGAAGATATCCTTCCAAACATTTTTTCACTATATTAGTTTTCCCATCAGATTGAGGATGATAAGATGAGCTATGAGCTAATTGAGTACAAAGACAAGAAAATAATTATGTCCAAAATTTTCCAATGAAAATGAGATCTCTATCACTTACAATAATATTTAGGTTTCCATGTAGATTTAAATTTTTTTCCACAAATGCAGTAGTGACTACACTAGATTTGAAAGGATGAGATGGTGCACAAAAGTGTGCATACTTGGTAAGTCTATCAACTGCCACCATGATGACACTCTTTCCTTCAAACTTGGGTAAAACTATGATAAAATCCATTGATACCTCTTCCCAATGCTGACTTGGAAATTCCTAATGGTTTTAAAGTACCCAAGGTCTTAATTGACTCAACTTTATTTTGTTGGAAAACTAAACATTCCTCCACAAACTTATAAATATAATATTTTAGTCCATCCCAAAAAACTTCCTTCTTGACCCTGTCGTAAGTTTTAGTAATCTTGAGCGGTCTCCTATAGGAGAGGCGTGCAATTCCAAAGGAACCTTTTGTTTAAGTTGGGGGTTCTTACATAGATATAAGTGATCTTTATACCACAGTGAATCATTTTTCAAAATAAATGAATCAAATGCATTGGGATCTTGCTGCAACTTTTGAATGAGAGTTCATACCTCTTCATAATTCTTCCATTCATCCCTTGCTTCAGTTATCCAATCAGGTTGCATTATAGAAATGTCTTATAGAAATGATTCCAAATCCTCATCCCTTCTTGAGAGTGCATTTGCGACAACATTTTACTTCCCTTTTTTGTAGATGATTTTAAAGTCATCACCCGACATCTTTGTGAATCATTTTTTCTGATCTTTTGAAAATAGTCTTTGTTCCAAGAATTATTTTAGACTATCATGATTTTTTTTTACCTTGAAGGGTTTTCCCATTAGGTAAGGGTGGCATTTCTTCAATTCATGTAGTTCCAACATTTCCTTCTCATAAATAGGTTTTTGTATGATACATTCCCTTGATTGGACGATTTTCAAAAGCAATATGTCTTCCTTGTTGTATTAAAACAACACTAATTCCATTTCATGAGGCATCACATTCTACAACAAACGTTTTTGTGAAGTATGGTGTAGCTAATACAAGATCTTGACACACTGCCTATTTAAGATTTTTAAAGGCCTTAGTTGCTCCTGGAGTAAAAAAGATGCATCTTTCTTTAGTAATGTTGTTATAGGTGCTCCTATCTTTCCATAATTATAACAAACTTGTGATAATACCCTATCAACCTGAGAAATCCTTGAAGATGCCTTAAGATTGTGGGGAATTTCCATTCCTTGGTGGCTTTAATTTTGTTAGGATATGTCTTACCACCCCCATGGGATACAATATGACCCAAATATTCCACTTCCTGTACCCCTAAGAAAAATTGAGGGTTTTTCATACAATTGTTTCTCCTCCAATAGTGTGAGCACTTTGTCAACATGTTGAACACGATCATTCCAAGCCTTGTTATAGATTAGTATATCATCAAAAAATACTAACACAAATTTTATAAGGAAGGGTTTGAAAGTGGAATTCCTCAAACCTTGAATTGCCAAGGTGCATTAGTAAGGTAAAAAGGAATGACCAAAAAATTATAATGACATTCATGAGTTCTAAATGTTTTTTTCAAAATGCCTTATGTCTTCATTCTAATTTAATGATATCGTGAATGAAGATCTAGCTTTGTGAAGTAAATTGTTTCATGTAGTTCATCCAATAATTCATCAATGATATGGATGGGAAACTTATATTTAATAGTGAGCTTGTTGAGCTCTCTATAATTTGGACACAAACACCATGATCCATCCTTCTTATGCACCAATACTACTAGAGAAGGGAAATAACTTTAGTTAGGTTGAATTATACCTACATCTAGCATTTTTGCAACCATACATTCAATTTCACTCTTTTGGACATAAGGATATTTGTAAGGCTTGATGTTTGGAGGAACACATCCTAGAATCAAGTGAATAGCATGATCATGATCATGATCAAAAATAGGTGGAATACCATTGGGAGTCTCGAATACCTTGTAATGATTGTGAATGACTCTTTGAAGATCTGGAGAAATGGATGACTTGGATGTTTGAACATCTAGTGAACATAATTGTGTAATTACCCCTCGTTGTTCCTTCTTCAAAATATTTGCCATGCCATTATAGCTAATTATCTTCCCACGTTTCCCTATGATACCCCTTAATTCAATTTCTTTTCCTTTCGAGAAAAATTTCTTTAAAATTAAAAGTTATCATCCCAAAAGATTGTAACCATTGGACTCCTAATACAACATTTGCACAACCCATTGGAATGAAAAGTGTAGTTATATTCAATACATATTCACCCATGGTTAGATTGATATTATGCCACTTCGCTGATCAATTTATAGTTCCTCCATTTGCAACCATCACTTGACACTTTGGTGCTAGATATAGAAAGAAATTCAAATCTCTAGCTACCTTACAATGAATACAATTATGAGTACTACTTGAATCAATCAGCACTATTACCTTTTTCTTATTGATATATACTTCTATATTGAGAGTTTGAGGAGTGGTAATTGTAATGCCCCACCCCACATTTACCCACTTTTACAATCCCTCTAGGTAGATGTGAAGCGAAGTGCCACTATGACATGACCCGACCTCCTAGCTCTAGTTAAGGAAGTGGGGGCTACAACTGAGACTTATTGACCATAAACTGGCATCCTACAAGAACTACAGATCACCCAGGAGATGAAGAAGCACCCCAAGTGGTCAATCCCTAAGTTGGAACTTCATTTCAGTGACCTAGACTCCCAACCACACCCTCGACACTATCTGCATGCGAGTGAAGGCCTCCATCTACACTCACAAGCCTCCCTCGATGTGCTTGTGACCTAAGTTTCTCAGTTTAGTTCCTACGGTCCTTATATATGAGCCACAATTCCACGCCATCCTCTATACCACTGCCTAGAACTTCCTAAGACTTTTCAGAATGATAAGTAACTTAATGACAAGGCTAAACATACAAACTTGAATCAGAAACTTGGCCTAACCAAGTCCAACCATGACAGTCATTTCGTCAAACATATGGTGAACATGTAATCTCCAGGTCATGAATGCATATCCAAACATAGCAGTCTAAAAATTATCTTAGAATCACCAAGAAGGTCTAATTTCTTCTCATAATAGTTGCAATAAAATGTGTTAGCCCATGCATTCATCAACCATTAATCAACTAATCAAAACGTAATAAGAACCTTAGCTAAAACATGTTATGGAACCATGCATATAACCAACATATAACCAAAATATTAACCATGATATAAAATCCATCAAATCCATATAATAACAAGTACAAGTCCTTGAATCACAATAAGAAAATACTTCTTATTAACATAGAAAAATTCAACCAAGCCAGGGACTTCCACGTACCACTTGACCATAGATTGGGCTGAACCAAATCTTTCTTTCATTCAATCACCCCCATGCCAAGGATTCCCAAAGATTAAACCACCTCCACCCTCAAGCTACCGCGATCTTTCCAAAACTGATCAAAATATCACAAATCCAGAAACAAGATTTGATGCCTCAGAGTTGCTTCACCAATACCTTGAGAAATTTTCATGTCTCCACCCACCCATTAAGGGTTTCCCATATATTAAACCACCTCCACCCCCAACTCTTAGGAATTTTCTTGAGACCACCTCATCTAGTTCCAAAACCTTTTGGAAATCCAAAGCTCAACCTTACAATTGCATCACTTCAGCATTGGATCAAGGAAAGCAAAGAATGCAAAGGGAAGCAAAGATCAAACAAGTAAGAATAGGATCAAGAAGATATAGTGTAATACTTTATAGGTATTGATTTACATGTATGATTTCCTTGCTAGTTTTCGCATGCATGGTTATGCATGTGCATTCTTGGTTCTATTTTTGTCACGGGCATGGGTTTTGCTAGGTGTGATAGTGTTTTTAAGCCTATCCTTACCATTTTTGGATAGTCATGGTGTGATGTGGTTCTCATGTTTTGGTTGAGCTAGATTTCTAAATGGATTCAAAACTGAGTGAGGTGGTCTCTAAAAGAAAGAATACATGGCCTAGTGATCCCTAAATCAAACTACGGATTGTGGTAAAGCCTTAGCCTAGTAACCCCTAAACTGGAATGTGGGTTGCAGTAAATCCAGATTTTGTGTTACCTCAGTGGGGATAGGAATCCTCAACCGATGAATGGCAGGATATATAGTAAAGCCTAGAGGTGGGTGCTCTAGATCAGACCTAGGAATCCTTGATCAATGAATGGCAATATATATAGTAAATATTAGAGGGTGGAGTCTCGATTAGGCCTACGGATCCTTGACCATTTTATGGTGGGATTTACAGTAAATACTAGAGACTAGGAGATAGGAAAATTCTTCACGGTGTAGGTGGAGAAATCTAGTGGCATCCATGCTTGTTTAGGGCCTAGTGATTTGGTGGGGATTGCGTTAAAGCTTGGTTCTATTGATGATGATGAGGTGGTTTAGCCTCAGGAATCCTTGGTTGATTTTTGGTTATGATTCCCACATTCATGTTTGGAATATGGCACAGGGGTGATTGGTTTAAATAAATATTTGGTTCAGCCAATATATGGCCGAGTGGTACGTGGAAGTCCCAAACCTCGTTGGCTTATGCATTCATTAATAAGAGTTCCTTCTCCTAGTTATTTCATGTGTAAATGTATTGGTTTACATGTGGGATTTATGGTGGTTGTATCCTTGTTATTTTTTTTGTTTATATGTAAGTTATGAGTATGTTTTATGACAGTGATGATGTATGGCTCTCATCTTGTTTGATTTGAAAATGAATGAACAATGAATATATGACTTAATAGATGATAATGAAACTAATGTGATAAGGTATCAATGCTTCTTAGTGATTCTCAGATAATTATGAGACCCATATTCTTAGCTTTGTTGTTATGCCCTGTAGAATGCATACTTGTGACATGTTTGACAAAATGCCTTTCATGGCCAGTAGGGATCATGTAACCACCCTCCTCCCACATTTACCCAACTTAACCAGTCCGTTGGGGTAAACATGTTATGAGAGGATACTATGATCTGATTCAAATCCCCATGTATAGTTAAGGAAGTGGAACTGATACAACACAACCAATTTGACCTTATACACATGCCATAGAACCCTCAGGAGCCAACCAACACTTTCAAGTGATCAACCCCTAAGACAACTTAGCATTTTACTGACCTAGAGCCTCAGTCACTCCCATGACATGGGAATGCATGCGACTGGGACCCTCTTTCACTCTCATAGTGAGGGCATGCAAGTGACTAGAGACTTTTTCAGCTAGTTCAGAGCCAGCGACCCCATATTTGGTGCTAATTTTTCAAGGCCAGGACTCAAGCCACTACCCAGAACTTCATGAAACTTCCATAAATGAAAAGTAACATCGAAAAATTAACACAAATGAAAATACTTGATCAATGACTTAACTGGAGCCTTGCTAGCCATGACAGGAATTTTGTCAAACATGTCACAAGTATACATTCTATGGTCATAACAACATATCTAAGCATAGGGGTCTCATACTTATTTGAGAATAGCTAAGAAGAATTGATTCCTTATCAAGTTAGCTACATTATCATCTATTAGGTCATATTTTCATTGTTCATTCATTTACAAATCAAAACATGATGAGATCTATACATCATCACTATCATAAAACATGTTCATAACCAACATATAACCAACAGAAATAACAAGGATATAACAACCATAAAACCACATATAAACAAGTATATTTATCCATCGAATACAATAGGAAATAAGCTCTTATTAACATACGAAAATTGCAACCAGGTCTAAGACTTCCCCAAACCACCTAACCATAGACTAGGATTAACCAAATCTCTCTTTCAGTCAGTCACCCCCATGCCATATTCCAAGCATGAATGTGGTAGCTCATGAAACAAATCCAACAAAACCAAATCAGGGTTTCTAGAGGCCAAACCACCTCCACCCTCAACTGGCGATTCCACCTCACGGTTAGACATCACTAACCATCACCTGATTTGCCTCTACCCAAGTTTTCTAGGGATCTATAGTGTTTGTTCCAACTAAGGCTTCCATGACTAGTAACTCAACCCACAGTTACTTCCGAGCTCCAGAGCATTTATCAAACCATGGCTCTAGGACTAGTAACTCAACCCACCAAGGGCTCCAAAGAGTTTGTCCAACCAAGGCTCCAAGACTAGTAACTCAACCCAAGTTATTATAGGGCTCCAAAGTGTTTGTCCAACTCGGGCTCCAGGAACTAATAAATCAACACACAACCAAAGGAGTATGAGAACCAACCAGAAAACAAAAGTAAAACCCACAACAACATGGCTATCCAAGAAATGGAAAGGCTAAGAAAATCCACCGTCAATCCAGACATTCCTCCATGCCAATGACAGATCATACCCAATAAACCACATGTCATGCATGCCAAAACTAGCAACGAAATCATACATGCAACTAGATACCTGCAAGGAAACTCCATTATATCTACTAATTATGATGTCCTCTTGTGCTTTCCTGCTTTTCCTTTTCATTCTTGCTCCAAATCCCAAATATGGCACAATCCTCCAAAAATTCTCCAAGAAAACTCTAAGTGTCCAAGAGTATGAGAGAGAGAATAGAAAGAGAGCTCCAAAAATGAACTGAAAAAAGGTTACAAACTGATCCTCATAAGCCTTTTTATTATAGATGTCTCTATTTTCTTCAATTTTTCATTATTTTCTTTCATTTTTCTCCTCAAATGCAACCTATGACCTTTCATTTTCCTTTTCTCATAATTTCCATTATTTTCATAAATAAAATGCTAATTAATTCCACTTGCCTTTCCAATGCCTTTGCCAATTTCCTTAGCCGTTAATTAATCTCAAGTGATCCCCATCACTATGTTTTGCCCAACATTTAGCTTCGAATATGTGTCCCATGACCATGGCTATTATTTTTCCTTTGTTAACTTTTTACATGGATTTTTGACTAGGGATGTTATAGAACCCTCCCTCTTAGGGGAACACTATCCTCAATGTTCAATGACACCTACAACCAACAATACTGTTGAAAAGAAAAACATACTACCCATGAAGCTTTATAACTTAGCTCGTTGTAGTATTTACGATGATCATCCTGCTAAGAAGAAAACCAACATGAGAAACATAACAACATACCAACCGTAATGACATGAAATCCATACCACTTATTGGAGCTTTATAACACATCTCATCACAATATTTGCATCCATATACATATACCAAAAACATTTACTCAACTAGCGAGTAGAGAAGGATAAATAGCTTGCATCTGATCTGCCATCTCCTATGTAGCTTCATCGGGCCCATAGTGGTTCCATTGCACTTTAACTTGCTCGATTGCTCAGTTCTGAAGCATGAGCATATTTCTCTGCAATATACACTGAGGTTTCGACTAGAATTCTTCTTCTGGCTCCACCTCTAATGAGAACCAGTCAATCACATGATCAACATCTTTAACATACTTCTTAAGCAATAACATATGGAAAACATCATGGACTTTCATTGTCGGAGGAAGTGCAAGTCGATAAGATATTGGTCCAATCCTTTTAAGATTCCTGAAAGGTCCACAAAACCGAGGTGCCAACTTGGCACATGATCCAATGCTCAAGTAGCTCTTCTTGGGCTTGATAAACAAGTACAACTGTTCCCAAACCTAAAACTCCTTAAACAACATGTTTTGATCTGCATAACTCTTTTGTCTATCATGTTATGCCTTTAGATTCTTCTTGATTACCTGCATTTCCTATTCCATATTTTCAACATGTTCGGTCCAATCAACGCTCTATTCATTGGATCACTCCAACTGATGGGAGTATTACAACTTCGCCCATACAATGTGTCAAATGGACTCATCCTTAAAGATTCTCGGCACCCATTGTTGTTAATGAAATCGGCCAATGGAATATAATCATCCCACTTTCATTATTGATGCATGACATACATTCTCAACATGTCCTCCAATATCTTGTTGACCCTCTATGTTTGTCCATCTGTCTATGGATGATAAGTTGTGTTGAAGACCAACGTTGTACCCAAACATAAAAATAACTCTTTCCATAATCTAGAAGTGAACATGGCATCCTTGTCTGACACGATCTTCTTTAGAACACCATGCAGCCTCACTACATCTCTGATGAATACCTATGCTACATCATTATTTGAATATGTAGACTTCACCGGAATGAAGTGTGCTACCTTTGTCAGCCTATTCTCCACAACTATGATGGAATCATTTTTTATAGATGTCCTCGACAAAACTATAATGAATTCCATGGAAATGACTTCCCATTTCCACTCTAGAATTAGAATCGGCTGTAGTAGTCCACCTGGATGCTTACACTCTACTTTTAGGTGCTAAAAATTAAAGCATCTAGCCATAAAATCTACCACTCCCCTCTTCAAATTCGGCCAATAATAGAAATTCTTCACCGCAATCAATGTCTTCTAATACCCTAGGTGACCTGAATATGACTTAGCATGAAATTCCCTCAATATAATCTTATTGAGCTCACTGTTGTCTGGAACATATATCCAGTCCCTAAATCTGACCAAACCATCTAATATGAGATGGTATTCCACATCCTGATCACATGTACCCTATTGTAACCTATGCATAAGCTGCATGTACCTATCATCCTACTAACCTGCCTGCAAGATCTGATCTTGTAAATATATCCCATAGGATCTCATAGCTGCTATATAATTCACATGTATATTCCTGCTAAGAGCATCTAAACCCCTGTTCTCTTTACCTTTAATGTATTTAATCTCAAAGTCAAACTCATTGATCATGGACAACCATCTAGCTTTCCCGCATTCAGATTTGGTTGGTCAAATAAATACCTCAATCCACTGTGATCACTCATCAAGATGAACCACCTTCCAAGAAGATAGTGCCTCCACATCTTTAAAACATGGATGATCATTTCCAACTCAAGGTCATGTGTCAGATAAGTCTACTCGTGCTCATTCAATTTCCTTGATTCATAGCATACTACCTGTCCTTCTTGCATAATAACTCCATCAAGTCCTCTCTTGCAAGAATTTGTACATACCAAAAACTCTTTGTCTGGATCTACAATATTTAACATTGGAGCATTCATCAACAATTGCTTTAACTGCTCAAAACTTGTTTCACATTCCTCTGTCCATTAAAATTTATTATATTTCCTTTGCAATGATGTAATAGGATATGCAATGTGAGAGAAGCTCTTGATGAACCTCCTATAATAATTTGCTAACCCCATGAATGATCTTACCTCATCCACATTTCTAGGAGTTACCCATTCCATGATAACCCTTATCTTCTCTGGATCCACTGCTATGCCTTCTTTGGTAACCACATGCCCCAAGCAATGTACCTTTGTTTGAAAGAAACTGCATTTACTAAGCCTAGCATACAACTCTCTCAACAATCTCAATATTGCTGCTAAATGTTCGACATGTTCTTCCTCATTTTTAGAATTAACCAATATATAATCAATGAATACAATAACAAACTTGTTCATATGAGGACACAACACACTATCCATCAAGCACATAAAAGTAGTTGGAGCATTAGTTAAACCAAATGGAATTACAAAAACTCATAATGCCCATACCTAGTCTGGAAAGAATTCTTTTAAATATCCTCTTCTTTAATGTGTACCTGATGATATCCTGATCTTAAATCAATCTTCGAGAACATTGTTTCTCCCTTAAACTGATCAAACAAGTCATCAGTCCTCGGCAACAAATACCTGTTCTTGATGGTCACTTTGTTCAACTGCTTGTAATCAATGCATAACCTGAGAGTACCATCCTTCTTCTTCACAAACAACATTGGTGCAACCCAAATAAATGCACTTGGCCTAATTTATCCCTTGTCAAGCATTTCCTTTAATTTCAACTTCAACTCTACCAACTCCGGTGTGCTCATACTGTAAGGTGAATTTGATGTTGGTGCTGCCCCTGGTACCAACTCAATGGAAAAAACTACTTCCCTATGAGGTGGAAACTCTGAATTCTCTGCCAAAAACACATCCTGAAACTGATGTAGAATTGGGTGCCTATTCAAGACATCCACATCCTCAAGTTCCTTATTGTTTTCACTAAAAATATTCACTACGAATCAAACACACCCTTTCTTGCGACTACGGTTCGCCTGCATAGCTATAACCATCCTGACTAATGTTGCCTTCTTCTTACCCTGTAAGACTCTCTATTATCCATTGTCATCCAAGAACTCAATGGCTTTCTCATAACAATCCACTTTAGTTCTATGAGGATATAACCAGTCCATACACAACAACATACCATATGATCCCAATGGAAATACATTCAAATGTGTTGATGTAGACATACCATTCAACTCAAATGCACAAGCTCTTACCTAGTGATGAACTCTCTTATTTGTACTGTGACACCCACTAGGATGTTTTTTTTAATCAAGGTTGTCATTGATGTCAATATGGCATTGTTTGTGATGGAAAATTCTTGTGATTTGTGATGTTTCCCTAAGATTCCCATTGATCATAATGCCCTAGTGATGAAATTTCTTATGAATATGCCAGACCACATGTATATTATGATATCCTTGATGAAGGACTTGATAACATATGATGACATGGTTGGAGACCGTATGATGACATATATTATCGTGTGACTTTAATCGAGCCTTTGAATAATAATCCATTATTGGAGCAATAAAATTTTGAAACCTTTTAACCAAAGCTCCAATGCATATAACCAAATTTCCAACGCATATAATATAACACAATGCTATAATAAAACCCTATCAGAGAAATATCACATCAGCATTTTTATTGTGTGTCACCACTCAAAACCTCTGATCTCTGATTTTCTCTGACTTCCGATATGCGGACCCGACTTGATTTAATAACTATTTAATTATCAAATCACATTAGCCACTTTATCAAAACTTTTGAAATGGCACCTCCAATAAGACCCCATGATAAGACCTAATCTTCGATTACCAATATGGTTGCAGACTCGATTGGCTTTATCAAAATGTTTTAATATAATATCGTGTTCATTGCATTGAAACTTTCCTATATCGCAAGTTTTACAAGATGTGTCATGTTAAATCTTCTGATACCCATACAAAGAAAAAAAAATTGATGTCTAGTCAACCCATACCCTGTCTCTCAAGTCGGCTTCCTCCATAGGTCACATCTCTTCACTTCAAGGTGAAATCCATATATATATGAACTCATATTTTCATTTCCAATCATCCAATTTTGGACATATATCACAAAGAGTAATATACAGTTCACAACTTGTGAACTTTACAACACCGAGAAGAGGAAGAAAAATTCCATTGGGTTAAAAAATGATGAATCAAAATCTCTCCAACCTGTGAAATATTCAAACTCGAAAAAAAGGAATAGTATGCTTTATATATGAAGAGGATTTGTAAACCTTCAAAACATATCTAAATAAATCTCATATCTCTTGGATCATAACTCAAAAGAACTTCATCCATTGAGAAGGAACAATATCCAAAGTATTATAATTATAGTCGAGAATTTGTAAACGAGCAGTATGAAGAGCATTCTATTAATAACCAGGACAATTTCACATAGAAAAATATTACTACAGTAACTAGAAGAGATGAGCAGATCAGAAGGCCAACATCCATTGAAGCAGTGAGGTGGTCATCAACAGTGATCTACCATACCCTCAAACCTGTGATAAAATGAGCACGTAAGTTGTTTGCTGAAGATAAGACTGTACGACAACATTTGATAAGCCACAACTTGGACTCCTCAATAGAACCTTGGACTCCTCCATAGAACCCCAGACTATTCCATAGAAGCTCAAATTCCCACACAATCTCTTGGACAAGGCATAGGATCTTGTACTCAACATTCGAACCTTGTTTTACACTTGGTATTAAGACTTGGTGCAGAAGTTACAAGAGTTTGATTGAAACTCAGTGGAACTTGGGTATTGCAATCTCAATGGAGATTTGACCTATGGAGTGTATACACATTTAGGCCTCTACCTATTGTAGCCTCAGACCTGTGTGATGAATGTGAATATTGGATGTTGAGACAGTGATGAACTTATAACTCTGAATAGTGAAGTAAAAATTTGTAAGCAGTGAATCATTTAAAGAATAATTTTCCAAAAGAAAAGAAGAATCAAGGACTCAAGGAGAAGATTCAAGATGGAATTGGAAGAAACCCTACACCAAGAAGATCGCAGATCATGTCAAGAATTCAAGAAGCACTAAATTTGATCAAAAAATCCCTAGTCAGAATGACTTCAGAAGTACATCAAGGAAACCTCCATCCTCTAGGTACCAAAGTATATTTTTTGGTTATTGTTATTCTGGTACAAATTTTGGGCACATGGCAAAGGGTTCTAGGGCATACCATAAGGGAAAATATAATGGTCCCCATCAACTCCTTAGAACCAACTATGCAAGAAGAAGTCATGATTCCTCATTCATGAACAAGATGGAATGATTCAAAAATCATAACATTGACATATGGCTCGTGATTGTAACTTGGGTCCATAAGCAAGCTAAAACCATGACTACCAAGCAAGAAAAGAAATTTACTCAAATATGGAGAAGGAAGCAAATTGGATCTGAAATTCTCTTGAAAACTTAAGCCAACAACACATGTTGTTGATTTGATGAAGACATCTTTGGCAGATATGATATTCCAATTATTTGATGATGTGACTCTACCAAAAAGGAGACCATGCATACTATTAGTGGATGTGTGATTCTTGACTACTCTTGTAGAAGCTATCCATGAAGAGCCCTATGAAATACTTTATGAGTCACACATGGACAATCATGATAGATCATCTCTCGAGAATAATTCCATTGAATAAAATCATGAAGGATGCAAGATATCTTCCAAAGTAGTAATATTTCTTATCTTGAGTGAAAAGAAGAGCTAAGGAGCTTATGCAGGTAGGGGGGGTTGGTTCATTACATGAAGAAATGCAAACACATCTATCATGGACCACATTGCCAAAAGGAAGAGCACCTTGATAGGGGAAGAAACATATATACCACATAGAACTATCATTGAAGAAAATACAATGGGAGCAACATTTCAAGAAGAAGATTGATAGGGGTAGTACTTGGGCACCCCATTTGCCATTAATGTCAAAGGGGGAGAAAATGTTGGAAGGGAAAGAATATTTCCATCAATAACAAAGGGGGAGATTGTTATTCAAGGTTGTCATTAATGTCAATATGACATTGTTTGTTATGGAAAATTCGTGTGATATATGATGTTTCCCTTAGATGCCCATTGATCATAATTCCCTAGTGATGAAAGTTCTTATGAAGATACCATAACCTCATGTATATTATGATATACTTGATGAAAGACTTGATGACATATGATGACATGGTTGGAGACCATATGATGACATATATTATCATGTGACTTCAATCGGGCCTTTGCATAATAAATCATTGTTAGAGTAATAAACTTTGGAAACCTTTTATATTGGTGTTTTTATTGTGTGTCACCACTCAAAACCTCTTACTTCTAATATGAGATGACCTTTGATTTTCTCGAACTTCCGATATGCGGACCTGACTCGATTTAATAATTCTTTAATTATCAAATCACATCTGCCACTTTAGCGGAACTTTTGAAATGGAACTTCCAATAAGACCTAATCTCTAATTGTGGATATGGTTGTAGACCTAATTGGATTTATCATAATGTTTTAATATAATATTGCATCTGATACATCAAAACTTTCCTATATTGCAATTTTTGTAGGTCGTGTCATGTTAAAGCTTTTGATACCCAAACCTTTGACACCCATATAAATAAAAACATGTTTTGACATATAGCCGACCTATACCATGTCTCTCAAGTCAGTCTTCTCCATAGGTCACGTATCTTCACTTCAAGGTGAAATCCATATATATATGAACTTAGATTTTCATTTCAAATTCATCCAATTTCGGACATCTATCACAAAGAGTAAGACATGGTTCACAACTCGTGAACTTTACATCACCGAGAAGAGGAAGCAAATTTTGATTGGGTTAAAAATTGATGAAACAAAATCTCTCGAACCTATGAAATATTCGAACCAGCAACAAGGAACAGTATGCTTGATATATAACAAGGCTTTGTAAACATTCAAGACATATCTAAAGAAATATTGGATCTCTTGGATTGGAACTCAAAAGGTCGTCATCCATTAAGAAGGAACAATATCTGAAGTATTCTGATTATAGTCGAGAAATTGTAAACGAGCAGTATTTAGAGCATTCTGTTAATAATTGGGACAATTTTACAAAAAACGATTACTACAGTACCCATAAAAGATGAGGATATCATAAGTCTCGCATCCATTGAAGCAGCGAGGTGGTCATCAACAGCGATCTATGCTACCCTCAAACCTTTGATAAATGGAGCACGTAAGTTGCTTATTGAAGATAAGACTATGCAAAAGCATTTGATAAGCCATAGCTCGGACTCCTCCACAGAACCTCAGACTCTTCCGCAGAAGCTGAGATTCCCACACAGTCTCTTGGATAAGGCACAGGACCTTGTACTCAATATCTGGACCTTTTTTTACACTTGGATTTAACATCTAGTGTAGAAGTTACAGTATTTTAATTGAACCTCGATGGAGCTTGGGTAGAGATTTGACCTATGGAGTGTATACACATTTAATTCTCTACCTATTGTAGCCTTAGACCCATGTGATGAATGTGAATAATTGATGTTGAGACAGTGATGAACTTATAACACTGAATAGTGAAGTAAAAATCTATAAGCAGTGAAGCATTTGAGGAAGTATTTTCCAAAATAAATCTTGGAGCAATTTGTGAGCATATTGAAGCAGCATGCTAGACTTGAAGTGGACAGATCTTGTGCATGGGAGAAAAATCTCAAAAGACTATTTTGGAGCCTTGAAGATCATGGAAATCCTTGGAGTGTTTTCTAGAGTAGGTTTGGTGTAGCACATTGAATAAACTTCGAATAATTCTTGGGGAACCTTATTAAAAACCTTGAAGCATCCTTGAAGAAAGTTTGGAAGAGCATTTGAATCTTTGTGAAGACATACTTTGGAACTGACATTACGAAGGCACACTTGGAGACATGATGCTTTGTTGAAGCCCTCATGGAGTAACTTTGAAGATATTTTTTTAGGAACCATGAATATTTGTGGACACGCCTTCTAAGAAGACAAGGTTGTAACTGATGAAGTGATTTAGAGGAGGCATTGCTAAAGATAGATAGGACTCATTGAAGAAGAAGTTGGGAGTCATGAAAAATTACTAAACTTATCTTGACGAATTGAAGCAGGAGGTTGGAGTCTCATAGAGAAAAGGTTGGTGCCTTGAAAGATAGGGTTGGAGCCTTAGAGGATAGGAGTCCTCAAGATACCAAGTTGGAACCTATACCAGAGATAGGGTTGGATCCCTAGAGGTTGATGCCACAAAGTAACAAGGTTGGAGCCTTGGGAAGTCCAAATTGGTGCTTGGAAAACTACAGTTTGGAGCCTGGGAGATTGAAGATTGGTGTATTCATCTAGGGTTGGAGCCCTACACGTTATTGCATTGAATTTATTGTAAAGAAGAGATTAAGTATTTATTCTTATTGTTCATTTTGTGTTCTAATTATAAGTGATCTAACTCGTAAAAATAACAATTTAAAAGAAATATCGATTCACCCCCCACTCAGTATTTCCAAAAATTGGTATGAAAGTGAGTACCTTCACTCAAAGACTAAAATCTTAAAGGTTGATCCTTAGAACAAAAATGGAAAATCCAAGGAAGAAAGTCTCCAATCCTTCTAAAGATGTCTCTTCCTGATCCTTGAAAACTAAACACAATCAAAGTGAGAAAGTTCCATTGTTCAATGGAAACTTTGATATATGGAAGATGAGAATGAGGAATTTCTTAATGGCTCAAGGCATTGAAGTCTGGGAACCATTGATTACTGAAAGCATGATGGAAGGATATTCCAAGGAATATAATACAAAATTGATGAAGGAAACCTTGAATGGAATACCAGATGCTATAAAGACCAAAGTGTAGAAATGTTCATCGGCAAAATATATGTGGGACAAACTTCATGATACTCACTCAAAAGGAGCTTTGACCATGACTACAAGTCAAGAAGATTATGGAAATCAAGAAGGAAATCCAGAACCCATCAAGGAAGATGAAAACAAGAGTGAAGACATCAAGGTCAAGGAAGGCCTAGAAGATGAAGAAAATAAAGATGACTTCGAAGAAGATCTCATGGTGAAGCTTGTAGCTACCCGAGAAGAGATTAGTAGTTTGAAAGAGGAAAATGAAGAGCTTAAGAAGCAATTACAAAATGGTGGCCATAGCCTTGAAAAGAGAAGGAAAGAAGTTGACCTGTTTAAGCTTCAGATACAAGAAAAAGATAAGGATCTCACCAATCTAAAGGAGGATTGTCATCAAAACAAGAAAAGACATCATGAAGAAGTCATATCCATGAAAAATCAATTGGATAAAGAAAATAAAAAGGAAGGCAGTTTGTCAAGCTACCTTGAACAAAGACACAAGGACTTGAACAAACTCGAAAAGGAAATTGGTCAATACAAGGAAGAGGTCTCCTCCCTTAGATCTCAACCAGAAGAATCAAAGAAACAAGCATAAGGAGCTGAGAAGGTAATGGAAGATTTGGTACTTAGAGAAGGACAAGTTGATGAAGAATAAAAGGAAAGAAAAACCATGATATGCCACTAGAAGAAAATGATGATGACATCACCAAACTAAGATCAGAAATTACCTCACTTAAGGCTCAATCATGTGAAGCAACCAAGATAAAGGAAGAAATGGAGATAAATCTATTAAAGAAGGATGAACAATGCAGGAAAATAAAAGAAGAAATTGATATCCTTAGAAAGGAATTTTATCATCTAAACAAGATCCTAAAAATCTTTCAAACCCTAGATGACATTCTAAGTCATCAAACATATCCTCTTGATAAATCAAGTCTTGGCTATGCAAGTGAACCCTCCAACAAGAGTGATGCAAACTCTAATGCTTCAAACAACAATGATGTGAATAAGCCTAAAATAAATATTGATTCCCCCAATTCTAGCAAAGGCAAGGAGAAGAGTGAAGATGGAATTGGAAGAAACCCTACTCCATGAAGTTATGCAGATGATGTCAAGAATGCAAGAAGTAATAAATTATATCAAAAAATCCCAAGTCAGAATGACTTTAGAAGTACATCAATTAAATCTCCATCCTCCAGGTACCAAATTTTATTTTATGGTTATTGCTATTCTTGTACAAATTTTGGGCACATGGAAAAGGATTGTAGGGCATACCACAAGGGAAAATATAATGGTCCCCATCAGCTCCCTAGAACCAACTATGCAAGAAGTCATGATTCCTCATTCATGAACAAGATGGATTTCTTCAAATATCATAACATTGGAGATATGGCTCGTGATTGTAACTTAACTTTAAAATAATCCTATTCAAGGGGGAATCCTCCTTTTACATCACGTAAATGACCAATTCCTGGATGATTCAAATGACAAGACCTCCTTGGTATATATAGGAGCCTAAGGTTTCAAAACATAATTAGGACCTACAGAAAAATAATAATGTAAAGGAACAACAATAAAAATAGTGGGCTTCTATGGGTCACAACAATATGGATATGGGGCATACACTAGTATTATAGGGACCTAACAATTGAGGTATTTATAGGGCACCATAGATTATAGCTTATAGTATCCCAGGGGAACAGAACTTACTCTTAAGGCCTATACTAATGTAGATTGGGATGGAAGCAGGGATGAAAAGAAGAGCACTAGTGGAGGAACATTCTTTCTTAGAAAATGATCAGTCTCTTGGATCAACGAAAGACAATATTCTATTTCTCTATTTATTGTTGAAGTAGAGTATATTGAAAAAAATTCATGTGTACTCAGGTATTATGTATGAAGAAAAAATTGGAGGATCTTCAAGAAAATAATGATCAATTTGTTTCTATCATGTGTGATAATACTAGTGCAACTAATATTTCAAAAAATATTGTCATGCGCTAAAACACAAATCATATTCCCATCAAGTATTATTTTTTGGGAGAAATTTTTTTGGATCAATCAATAAGATTGGAATACATTCTAACCAAAGAAAAAATTACAAATATATTTACTAAGCCTCTATGAAAGGTAAATTTTGAATATCTTAGACAAAGGATGGGAGTGGTTTCTTCCTCACTGGAAGATTTTTCTCAATGATCTTAACCAAGGTTACAAAGGGATGTCTTCTAGCCTATAATAGGAGGAAGATGTATATTAATAGATGGAAGCATATTTTCAGGGGGAGAATATATTAGGTCCACAGGAACATTCAAGAATAGTTGAAGAGTATTGATAGGAACCTACAGATGAAGAAAAAGAGTATGGTCTTCGAGGGAGACTCCACTTATAACAGGATTAGTTCCACACAATCATATAATAATTGGTAGACAATCATATCCCTTTTCCATCAATGTCAAAAGGGAAGAGAACACATACATTAAGAAAGAGATAGTGACAAAAATTCAGAAGGTAGATTAGAGGAGAGAATGAAGGAGAAATAAAGAGGAATATTCACAGTTAGATAGGAGGAGTCCTCCACATTATGTTAGGGGAAGCTTGGTTTATTTCCATCAATGACCATCAATGTTTGTTGGTGTTACCATCAATGAAAAATAGGGAGATTGTTGCACATAGTGTTTTAATTAATGAAAACAAGTGTCATTGATGTCAAAAGGGATGTCTAAGGCAACACCAGTGTCATTCATGAATCAAAGGAAGTAGTATGATAACTAGATCTCTTTCATGACCTCATCGAAAGAAGTAAAATAGGTATGAATTTTCTTTATTTTTTGTAAAATTTATGATGTTTTGTTGATGGTGTTGGACCCACCAACATGTCAAGGGATCTCCCCGGTAAGAAGTCCCAACTAGACCTCAGACCGTTTGGTGTAGGAGTCCTAGCAGTGGGTCATACAATATCACCTTGACCGCGGTTTCGCACAAAGGCAAGTAATATGTCCCTATTGGTATAAAGGGTGTGACATATGTAGAAATTCAAGGAAGGTGCATGAGCAATTATAACACGTGGAAAGTGAGGTGAGTGTGACCCTTGGAAACCTGTGAAAGCACGAGGTTAAAAAGGGAACACACGAGAAAAGATGCATCACAATATGGAAGGCAAGTAAGCTAGCAATCCAAAGTGATGGTTAAAACAACATCACATTTCAGTGAGATTCATACATACATATATAGAAAATAGCTACACATGCATGTGTAAGCAAATAGATACATATATCATTTAGAGTAAACAAGATATCTGAAATACAATACGACATATGTATGAATTGTGTTGGCTTTGTTATATTAAGAAGTGTAAGTTCCAATCATACAATACAACCATGACCAACCACTAGTTCCGATAGCAGAACATTACAATCACTATCGCTTGCTCCTCCAAAGAGATATATTAGCTCTGCATAGTGGAGAAGCCAAGGCTCATTACAATATTGTCCAAGCTTTCTCTAAGATACTCCTATTGGAAGCTTAGCTTACCAAAAGCCTTTACAATGAGTTATGAGGGACTATATATAGTAAAGGGTAGAGTGACCCTTGACATTCCCCTTCATGACTATTCATTTATCCTCATGACTCTTCATCTACTCTATGATTGTTACATCCATCTATCGACACTTGAGCTTACACTTGACAAGACATTACATATAATCTGCACATGTACCCATGTGATACAAAATAGGCTTGAGAAAGCCATGCAAGAAATCACTATGACTCAGACAAATGTGGGAAGACCACCTCTTCGACATCCTCATGGTGGTCGACAGTATTGAACTAATGCTAAGCTCAGTATTCTGTGATGGTGTATGTGTACTCTAAGGTGACATCGTTCTAGAAACGAACTCTTGCCTCCATAGCATCTGGGTACACTGCTCGAGCTCTTCTATCCAACTCGTATGATAACATGCGCATCATTGTTTTGAGTGCAGCTAGACTAACAACATACTAGTGCATGGTGCTTGCATTGATCACCAAGCCTGGGCTGGTGACTATGCGCATCAACTCGTCAAAGTACGAGTCAAGCTCCAATTGGACCTATGCCTTTGTCTTTTCTTGGGTGAGTGTCCCAATAGATGGTATCACGTGTGCATGCACAACAACATACATACTCCTGAATATCATGCATGGGAAGCTTGTAGACTAGTGATGAGCTACAATAGATCTTCATAGTTTTGGATCTGACTCCGAATGTGTGCCTTCAGCTTGACCGCTTTGGGGTTCATCATCTTGGGCAAGTGTAATGGGGCTCCCTTGTATCTCATTGTCCATGTTTGCATGTAATAAACAACAACATGCACATTCAACAAGATACGTGATCTCCTCACACATCGCTATTGCTAGTCGTTGAGATGGAAAACTACCTTATGCATGGTACCAAAATTAGAATACAATGCCCACATGACTGTGTCAAGGGACAAAAATTCATCCAGTATTTCCTTATTCAAATGTACTAAGGCATATGCTGTAACCAATTCTCCTCCCTGCTTGGTCGTCTGTAACTCCTTTGCCATTTTCTTGTTCTCAGCTATCAAGAAGTGAACACTTGAGTTAGTAGCTTCAGCATATGCTCTGGTAGCATCGGCTAATGTTGTTGGATGCTTGTGCACGTTAGACACAATCACTCATTCCTCAAACTATGTAGGATATGTGTGGTCATCTAGAGTAGACACTTTGTGAGATTACACAACTCTATGTTGGGACTCATCGAATGAGCTGTTGTGCATCTCTCCCTCCGGATTGTCTGCAAGGATCTCAGTGTCTCCTTGGTCGCTTGGGACTTGCTCCGCTTCCGGATCTAGTGAAGCCGGTGGATTGACCTCTTGGTGGTGAGGCATGAGGTCAATGTCTTTCTCTAAGTCCTATTGCTCCATATGCATATCCATTTTCTCAGGTTCTTGTTCAATCTCTTGAGAAAAGTCTTGTTCCTACGACTGCTCACCCTACCTGCTTTGTGCCAGATGTTCGGATGAGTCAACTACTTTTACAGGTTCAGTTTCATATTTTTTTACATGTTTCACCCCCTACTATACCTATTCCTATCGTGCTTCCTTCTCCTATTTTCGCAGCTCCTATTCTTTCCAAAGTTGCTCCTTCAACTCATGCAACTCCTTCTTTATTTCCTCCATTCTCTGTTTTTCTCTCTGCCTTTTTGTGTTCCTCCTATTTCATTCTTGCCTCTTTGCCTCTATTGCCAAAGATGTTGCACAAGTGGGTTTTCTTGGAACTTGCAGCTTTGTTCTACCTCCACACTATCGACAATCTTTCTCTTCCCTTGTTCGCGCGCCGGTATGTTTACCTCTATTGTTGGTGCTCTCCTGGATGTTGCTTCATGTTGCTTTGCTAACGATTCCACAATAATGCCGACCAGTTCATTGGGCCTAGAGAAGTTGTAACAATATCTCCATGGTTCCTCCTCTGCCCAATGACATACCCCGTGGATCCACTGAAATTGTACTCTCGCGCAATGATCTTTGACAAAACAGTGTGGTTCATACAAATTGTAGCTTCGGGCGTCGAATGGATATTTCTTGATCTCCTCTGTTTCGACATCCACATGCTTGAAATTTTGTATCTCATATAACCCTATCAGTAACGAAAGAGCAAGCCAAGGTGCCTTCTTCTTCATGTGCAGCCTAGCTAATAATCCTACGGAGATGTGGTATGATACTTCCTACATAACGAGCTTGTCCAAGGAAAACTTCGGTAGAACATGCAGAGGCTTCTCCACACTATACATCCATATGAAGGTGTCGGACGGTGAGGCATACCAATCTGCTATATCGATCAATGCCTCCATTTCTTCCTTCGACATGCAAGGTGGATCCTATTCAAATATCATCTTGTACACTGGGGTAAAAAAATGATCTGACAGCTATGTGATAACTCCTTTGAAGCTACATTCAGACAACATTTTGCAATAAATGTTCATAGAGGTCTCTGTCGATGTCCATGCCCACTTCAAGTCTAGAAACTCTTGACGGGCACAGATTGCATCCAAGATGTAGGTGGACATGTATATTTCCACTTGCTAACCTTTGGGCAACTGTCAAGCTCTTGTTACCTGTTCCTTCAGCATGTGAGCCAACATGTTGGACCAATTGCATGCTTTTCCTTCACTAGCCAGTTGGTCCAACGTGATCACCCAACTCTGCAAGAAGGTTTTCATGCTCTCTTGGCCATACAAGCGACATGAAAAAAGGACCAAGTATTGATATGCCTTCCACGCTATTTTTGTCTTGTAGACCTGGTTGGGTTTCATCTTGAATTTTGTCGGATCCTTTACCCAGTTCTTTAATATATCCCTGGAGTTGGCATTGTTGCTGGGTATGTTGAAGGGTGTTTCCATGGTGATCAATGGCTTCAACATATGGTACATTTATTCATAATCCTATGCCCTGAAGGTAGAAAACTCCATCCCACTCATACTGCTCAATGTCATCGTCTTGGGATCAATGTGCGAGATGATCCAATGTATCATGTCCACGCATGGGAACATGGGATACCTGCATGCAATACGGTACAAGCCGAACTTGTGAATGTTCACATAGATTTGGCGGTCTTCAAGGTCTTCCCCAAATGTGCTTGAAAATGCATCATTGACATCTTTTCATTTCATCTTGATGTCCTTGTCTACAATCAGCTTGGTGTCTTCATAGATCAACAAACTTGTAGACACTCGCTCAACTACTACTCTAGTTTCATTTCCATCGGTGTCCTTTGATCCTGCTCTCTTGGAGGCCATCGACCCTAAACTGCTAAGAGGTGTACAAACACCTGCTACATTTGGAGACATTGCGACATGCATGGAAAGAAATATGCCAGTTAAAACCAAAGAAACCTTGAGGGATGACATGAAACATACCTAGGGATTGACTGGCAAGGATTATGTAATTTTTCCTAAGAGGTCGGGAAACTAGCTATTGGAAGTGTGTAAAAGGCAGTCTGGGCTATTGGAATTGTGCAATGCGCGATCCAAACTAGCCTGATGTCTGCTGGGATTGTACAATGCATAATTTCAGCTGACAAGGGTTACAGGCCCAGTGACTACATTTCACAATTTTCTAGGCCAGCATTCACTGCCTCTCAGAATTGCACAATGTAAGACTGGGGGACAGTCACGGGGTAGAAATGCACATTTTCTGGGAGGAAGGCAGAGCCTTCCCTATGAGGATTGCACAATGTTGTCTTGGTGAGGCAGAGTCCAGGCCAAGGTTTCCCAAACCCGCCAACAGGAAACTGAAAGCTAATGTGGAGGTGAATGCATGGTGATATTGAGTGTAAGTAGGAGTGAATGATCATGCATGCAAATAGTGAATGCAAGATTCATAAATGGAACATCATGCATGTGTATGAAGCGAGTCGCTAAATCGACAACCGTCCGTGCAAAACAGTGCCATGCATGCAACAACAGTGAGATGCTAACAGAAACTAAAATGGTGCTAGTACAAGCTAATATGCATGTAAATGACAACAATCATTCATAGAAATCAAGCAGACATCACTCACACAAGCCAAAACACAAAAAGCAACAAAAATGTTGCAAAAGACAAGTTAAGCCGATTTACGCAGAAATAGCTGAGCTGGATGTGTCAAAGACTCCTGGATGTGATGTGGGATGTTAGAGCTCCAAGATCAATGTGAAAGAATGAGCTCTAAAGCCTAAATAAGTTTATGCTCATGACACGCATGCCACAAATCTAGGAAAAAAACGACACTTGGAGGAATGTTTCTAAAACAATATTTGCATGTAACCTCTAGCTGCTAAAAATGGCTTCCTAAAATCTAGTGATGCTTTTTACATGTTTCTTTTTTATATTTCAGGAAAAATCAATCCATGCATGCAAGTCAATTTTTCTCGATCCCAGGTGGAACCGGTCAACCTAATGGCACATGCAACAATTTGTGTGCCTAAGGAATAAATTTGCGCATTTTTTGGAGGGAACTGGGTTGGCTGCCTAGACGGATTGCACAATTTTTGGGCTAAGCAGCTAACTACTGCTCGAAATTGCGCAATTTCTGGGATAAGCAATCCTACTGGGTCAAATTGTGTAGTTTTTCTTGGGAAGGTTGATTGACAGGACTACGCAATTTCTGAACCTAGCAGGCTACCACACAGGATTGCGCAATTTATGGAGGGAAGGCTAGTTCCCCTCCAGAATTGTGTAATTTCTTGAGGGAGCTACCCAGCCAATAGCTGGACCAAGTCTAGGGAAGCACCTTGTGAGGGGAATCCAACAAGCTATCATGCACAGGGTATCATGCTACTAGAAAACCATTGAAGCTTGTGTAGTTGACAGTGCAAGACATGATGTTGAGGATGGTTGGTAAGGAGGTGGTGGGCTCCAGTATTGTAGCAATAATGTTGCAACTCCTGGGACTCCCTTATTTACTTTTATCAACCCGGTTGTTCGTAACAAACTTGGAAGCGACGGTGTTGTATGCACAAGTACTAGCTCTTGCCGCAGCTGTCACTTGATCAACTAGCACAAGTCCGCTAGGGGCTTTAGCCAACTTCTATGGGCTCTTAGAAGAAGCTTTTAATTGATGAATGAAAGCTAACTCAAAGGAAGCTAATCTACTTGCGAAAAGTGACTGGAAAACTGAAGGAAAGCGCAAACCCTAGCAAACCCTAATTCTACCAGCTAGTCCTACTGATGTAAAAATGAGAGTGCAAACTACTGAAAGAGATGCCATTACTTCTACTAAGGTAAAAGACATGTGTTTAATCTACCTTTGTCCTAAGAAAGAATCTTTTTGTATTTTTGATTAAGTTGTCAATTTTCTCATGCATATGCTTGAACTGTGCTTTACTGTGCAGGGGTGGATCAAGGAAGAGGGATGCTTGGAAATGGTTGGAAAGGTTCAGAGAGGGTCTAAGGAGTCCCTACCACTCTTCCGGAGAGTCTCACAAAGTTTTGCTATCAGGAAACCTCACTTGTGAGCTTCTACAGGAAGTCTGCAGGGGTTCTACAGGATGTTTCAAAATTTCTACAGGATGTTTCATAATTTCTACAGGATGTTTGGGAATTGGTTTCTAGGGGATGGATGAGTGAGGGAAGGTGCATAGATAGATATGGAGGTAGGATAGGGGTCTAAAAATGGCCTAAGGACTAGTGGGTGGATCGGTGAAGAGGTGTAGAAGGCTGACTTGGCTTGAAGAGGGATAAGGCAACGATGAGTAAGGAGGTAAGGTTTCGTGGACAAAAAGGATAGATGGGGAACGAGAAACTTAGCTAAGAGATAGAACAAGTGGCTCAGATGATACTTTGGGTGGATGAAAGAATGAAGAAGATGCCCTGCATAGTGTACCTTGATCAAATCAATAAAGGCTTGCAAATGATCAAATCATGAACTAGTCTAGTCTAACCATCAACAACATAAATGAGCAGCAACTTTATTTGGGAAGAAAACCTTATACACCATCTATGCAAAGAAACATTTCAGATGTCCAAACCCATGACTAACCTCTGCTAATAAAAACAAGCACACTAAAGATTGCATAATCAAGCAAACTAGTGTTTTTGTGAGGCAGCACTGTTTCCTCAATTCCAGCCCCAAATCCAATAACGATGAGGTGAAACCAGGAGTGTGGTTGTCCCTTTTCTTGGAGGTTTTGTTGTTATTATCCTACCAAAGCAACTAAAACAATGTCATTCACAAACAGTGATCTATTCCAGCAACATAATGAAATCTACATAACATAAATATGTTCAAATGCATAAAGGAAAACAATGATACGTAAAAGAAAAGTAACAATACAGAAAGGAGGCCCTAGGCTCTCAGGTTGGGCCCAACCCTGAGAGCTATGGCTCCTATGAAAAACTCAGACTTGATAGGAAACCAAACTGCTTCTCATTATCCAAAAATAATCATAAGAGTCATGCCAAAAATAGCTACAAAAGAACAAAATAGAACTGCAACATTGAGGTGCAAAGTACACAATAGTTTCAAAAGTCTTTTTACGAAGGTTGAGGCCTTAACATTTATACATCATGAGGGACCTAGCTGGCCTCCTCAATTTGTGGAACTCGGCTGTCAAACTGTGAGTTAAACAGTCCCTTTCTAAATGCTGCTTGGCTGCCTTCTAGATTCTGTTTGGTGGTCTTTGGAGCTCGGAGTTGGGGGTGAAGATCCCAAGGAAGGGTTATTTAATGCCATAGGAAACCCCCCCTTCGAGTCCTCACCTCAGGCTTGGCTGCCTTATAGCTCATGATTGCTTTGACTTTGCTCCAATATATGTCAAAAAACCTGAAATAAACACATGTTAACCACCTAGGAAAAGTGACTTCCCTTATTCGTACCAATGACATAAACATACTA
>APFE030007311.1:140901-226606 GCA_000404065.3 Pinus taeda | reverse complement strand
CATAGAATCCCTCTATTGTTATTTTTGTGGCTTTATATTATTATTGTTAGGTCGGCTGGTTTATATTGTGACTCCTTAGACTCCTATATATAGAAAGGAGGTTTTGTCATTTGTATCATCCAAGAATTGTTCATTTATGTAATGTAAAGGAGGTTGCCCCCTCGAAGAGGCTGAATTCTAAGGCGTTGATCTATCTTTTCTATCTTTTCTTGAGCTGGTTTCATAACAGTATATCTCAGGAGGTTCACCTATAGGTTCTTCTGGCTCACTGTCACCAGAGAAAAGAGAAGGTTGACTCAGTGATGTGGTGGGGGTGTTGGGTAAGAATTTTTCGGTCTTATCTCTGTTCCTACGAGGAATGAAATGGAAAGACTTTTTATTGCTTTTTTGTATTTTTTTTCTTGTACCTGCAAAACTAAAATGGATTGAACTGCAACTAACTATCTTACTGAAATGAAAAATGCGGAATTGAAATGAAAGCAGGAAAGGATTAATCTATTTTGCTCAAATGAAATTGCAAAATTGAAATGCTAATTTACGCTTGCATAATTGAAATGCTAATCTATGAAAGTAGGAAATGTCTACTTTACTTTTGCGGAAAAGAAATTGCAGAATGGAAATGAAATGAACTACTTAGCAGGAGTTTGTAGTGGAAAATAGAAGAAAAAGCAACAATCACCAATACTCTGACGCTTCCCCAGCAACATCGCAAAAAATATGGTGGGCTCCAGTATTGCAGCAATAATGCTGCAACTCCTGGGACTCCCTTCTTTACTTTTATCAACCTAGTTGTTCGTAACAAACTTGGAAGCGACGGTGCTATATGCACAAGTACTACTCTTGTCGTAGCTGTCACTTGATCAGCTGGCACAAGTCTGCTAGGGGCTTTAGCCAACTTCTATGGGCTCTCAGAAGAAGCTTTTAATTGATGGATGAAAGCTAACTCAAAGGAAGCTAATCTACTTGCGAAAAGTGACTGGAAAACTGAAGGAAAGCGTAAACACTAGCAAACCCTAATTCTACCAGCTAGTCCTACTGATGCAAAAATGAGAGTGCAAACTACTGAAAGAGATGCCATTATTTCTATTAAGGTAAAAAACATGTGTTTAAGCTACCTTTGTCCTAAGAAAGCATCTTTTTGTATTTTTGATTAAGTTGTCAATTTTCTCATGCATATGCTTGAACTGTGCTTTACTGTGCAGGGGTGGATCAAGGAAGAGGAATGCTTGGAAAAGGTTAGAAAGGTTCAGAGAGGGTCCAAGGAGTCCCTACCACTCTTCCAGAGAGTCTCACAAAGTTTGGCTATCAAGAAACCTCACTTGTGAGCTTCTACAGGAAGTCTGCAGGGGTTCTACAGGATGTTTCAGAATTTCTACAGGATGTTTGGAAATCGGTTTCTACGGGATGGATGAGTGAGGGAAGGTGCATGGATGGATCTAGAGGTAGGATAGGGGTCTAAAAATGGCCTAAGGACTGGTGGGTGGAGCGGTGAAGAGGTGTAGAAGGATGACTTGGCTTGAAGAAGGCTAAGGCAATGATGGGTAATGAGGTAAGGTTTCATGGACAAAAAGGATAGATGGGGAACGAGAATCTTAGCTAAGAGATAGAACAAGTGGCTCAGATGATACTTTGGGTGGATGAAAGAATGGAGAAGATGCCCTGCACGGTGCCTTGATCAAATCAACAAAGGCCTACAAATGATCCAATCCTAAACTAGTATAGTCTAACCATCAACAACATAAATGAATAGCACTTTATTTGGGAAGAAAACCTTGTACACCATCTATGCAAAGAAACATTTTAGATGTCCAAACCCATGACTAATCTTTGCTAATAAAAACAAGCACACTAAAGATTGCATAATCAAGCAAACTAGTGTTTTTGTGAGGCAGCACTGCTTCCTCAATTCCAGCCCCAAATCCAATAAGGATGAGGTGAAACCAGGAGTGTGGTTGTCCCTTTCTTGGAGGTTTTGCTGTTATTATCCTATCAAAGCACCTAAAACAATGTCATTCACAAACAATGATCTATTCCAACAACATAACGAAATCTACATAAAAGAAATATGTTCAAATGCATAAAGGAAAACAATGATATGTAAAAGAAAAGTAATAATACAGAAAGGAGGCCCTAGGCTCTCAGGTTGGGCCCAAACCTGAGAGCTATGGCTCCTATGAAAAACTCAGACTTGATAGGAAACCAAACTGCTTCTCATTATCCAAAAATAATCATAAGAGTCATGCCAAAAATGGCTACAAAAGAACAAAATAGAACTGCAGCACTGAGGTGCAAAGTACACAATAGTTTCAAAATTCTTTTTACGAAGGCTAAGGCCTCAACATTTATACATCACGAGGGACCTAGCTGGCCTCCTCAATTTGTGGAACTCAGCTGTCAAACTATGAGTTAAACAGTCCCTTTCTAAATGCTGCTTGGCTACCTTCTAGATTCGGTTTGGTTGTCTTTGGAGCTCGGAGTTGGGGGTGAAGATCCCGAGGAAGGGTTATTTAATGCCATAGGCAACTCCCCCCTTCGAGTCCTCACCTCAGGCTTGCCTGCCTTATAGCTCATGATTGCTTTGACTTTGCTCCAATATATGTCAGAAAACCTAAAATAAACACGTGTTAACCACCTAGGAAAAGTGACTTCCCTTATTCGTACCAATGACATAAACATACTAAAAATAATGCATAAAATATAGAAAATGATGGATTTGAACAAGGACTGAACAAGGATAATTAGGCCAAATGAGCCCGACAAGTTACCAATTTTGGGGCTCATCATCAGGATTGTTGAACCTGTTGTGGGTGCCTCGCTATCACCACACCATCAACACAACCTGTGTGTGTCAATTACTTACTCTAGTACATGATGGGTGCTTATGGCTAGGAGGGCCTATACCCATCACTAACATGCTTATCCCCAAGATCATGCACCTGCCACATGAGGGTTTGAATCCGGCTAAGGAGTTTGGTGGAAAGATAGGAGAAAAGGATTTGGCAGACAAGATGAAGAAGGAATTTTCCCTCATGGAAAAGCCACACAGATACTCAATCACTTCCATAAATGACCCTATGATGCAAATTGGCACACAAATATTAGCTCGGAAGGTAATGAGGAAGTGTCGCGTGGATGAAGTTCCGGTGCCCGTGGTTTCTCTAGCTGCACAATGTACGAAGGGTGTGCAATTCAGCTGGTCAAGGTAAACGTGCAGTGAATTCCTCACAAATTGCCTCGAGGTCCAGGATGAGCCCAAGCCATTCCATTATGCTTGGTTGTTGCTCTCCATCATGTTGGTCACATGGGAGCTACTGGAGGACAACTAGTTTCCTCCATTGAAAGAAGGATTGCCAGAGGTTTCACAGTTTTCCTCCCTAGGGGCCACAAAGGACCCCACACAGGACATAGAAACAAAAATATTCTGGGTTTTGATGGAAGCAAGCATCCACATGGCCATCAAGCAGTGCCCAAGGTTGTCCCCGACCTTGTTATCTATTTACTTTTCTTTAATTATGATTGTGACATATGTTGTGATTTGATAATGTCTTTATGAAATATTGATCTATTGATGCAAGAGTCCATTGGATACGTCTTGATAACTGTATGCAATGCATATTAAATATTTTGTGAAGATTATAATATATTCTACTATTTTTATTAGACACTAAATTAGATCTACACGAGCTCATATCTAGGCTTATTTTATGGTGCACGTAAGTGGATGATTCATCTGTTAAGGATCCACAAAGACCTATCCTATACCTTCACGAAGGTCTAGAGGCCATTTAAAGGAAGTTGGAGTACCGAGCCCTAAGGGCTTATAGATCTGCATGAAGGCAGATATAGGGCAATAGAAGACATCACACTGATCTCTGGATGAGGAAAATTTGTTCCAACATCCCCTTCGGGTGAGACTTTAGCCTGCGCTACGTCGGTTGATGCCGAAAGGGCCAATAATGTATGTTTTTGTTTGGCACAATTAACTCCAAACTTGGGTTTATCTATTTACTTCTGTTTAATTATGATTGCGATATATGTTGTGATTTAATAATGTCTTTATGAAATATTGATCTATTGATGCGCGACTCCATGGGATACATCTCTATAACTGTACACAATGCATATTAAATACTTTCACGAAGATTATAATACATTATCCTATGTTTATTAAACATTGAAGTAAATCTGCGCAAGCTCATATCTAGGATTATTTTATGGTGCACGTAAGTGGATGGTTCATATGTTAAGGATCCACAAAGACCTATCATAGGCCTTCACAAAGGTCTAGAGGCCATTTAAAGGAAGTTGCAGTACTGTGCCCTAGGGGCTTATAAATATGCGTGAAGGTAGATCTAGGGCAATAAAAGACATCACATTGATATATGGATGCAAAAACTTGGTTCCAACACCCCCCCATATTTCTTCAGGTGAGACTTTAGCCTGCTCTATGTGGGTTGATGCTGAAAGGGCCAGTAGTGTAGGGCTTTATTTGGCATAATTAACTCTGAACCTGGGTCAGGACCTACTAAGCCAACATTTGATCTTTATTCCCCATTCTTTTGATTCCTTATGCATGTTAGGGAATGGGGCCATGAATTGATGTAGGGTCATCATTTCATCATATACCAAGTCCATTGCCTCCACTAGTATCTACAATTTATCTGAAATGGATCCCTGTAAGCCTTTACCTTGGGAGAGGGATGTAAGCAAGGCTTGGTTTTCAGTCTGTACCTATGGAACCCTTTGTTTAGAGGTTACACACTTAGATTTTAGATAGGAAACCTACTTTTTCAATCTGTTTATATTTAGCTTAGTGGTTGTCACAAAATTGATTCCAATTGAGGTAATCATTTCTAGGTTCATAGTGGTGTTAATGGAAATTTACTTCTCCATGACCACAAATATGGGTTTAGTTGGATTCATGGCATAACACTTGTGCCTTTCCTACATAATTTTTCATTAGACCTGATCAAAGGTGAGCCTAGAAATGTCCAAGATTTCATCTTCTTATTCCTTTGGAATGCTTAATTCTTGTAGGGGAAAATACCCACCAGTGATGGGAGTAGATTGTGGAACATTCATGGTAGGCAATTCCAACTGCATCTTTGATCTTTGTGTTTTTTTGTCATTTTCTATTTTTCTCTCTTGTTCTCTAAGAAGATCTTTCTCGATTTGTTTGGTTAGAGCTTCTTTTTTCTTTTTGGCCTATTCCTCCTCTTTTTGTCTCCTCTCTGCATCAACTCTCTGTCTTTGTTCTTATTCTTGTAGTTTCTTCCTCATTTCCTCCTCTTCTTGTTTCTTCTAATCTTCTTCTTCTCTTCTTTGTCATTATTCTTCTGCTTCCATTTTGATTCTTTATTCTTCCAATTTTCTCCTCATTTCTTGTTTCTTTTGAGCAATTTTTGCATTCCTCTTTTCGAGATATTCTTTTCCTTCTTTTCATCTTACTATTTCTTTAGGGTTTCATCCTATTTTTGTTATTTTTGTGAGGCTTCTTCTTGCTTTTCAAACTTTTGTTTCTTTTGTTTTCCTTTATTTCCTTATTTCCCCTTCTTCCTTTTAAGAATTCCTGTCGTGGCTCCAAGACTCATGCTTTCCTGGGTATCATTATCTGAGTGCTCTCCCTCATTTTATTGTTACTCATTTTATTTTATTACCCTAGAAGAATTATAAAAGTTCTTGATCTTATCTTCATCATCATATTTAAAATGGGCATAAGACCATTCGAAGCCAGTTGCCTTACAATGTGCATATGCAATACCTTTAGAGTCATAATTTTAGAACCTTAAATCAACAAATTAGAAACCCTTCAAGTCCCTGGCTTCTATTGTTGCCTCCTTAAAGTTACCAAGGGTATATGCTCTAATTTTCAAAGGGAACATACGCCATGAGCCCTTTTTTCCTTTTACTAATGTTTTGGACAACTTAGTAGTCAATTGATAGGAAACCTCCTGTAAAAGCACCTTATCTTTCACAAGCGTGGGGAGAGCGTGAGGAGGTTTGTAAGCACTGAAAACCCTAATATATGTTTCTTCTCTAATAGGGAACCAATTTGCAACATTGGGAGTGTATTCCTGGCCCTTTCAGACATACATGGAGGGCCTTCACCATAGAGTGACAAATACAAAGGGGCAATGAAAGATTCTGTAATTGTTTCGTACATGCCTCTGTAGCCTGTGCTGCAAAATATTTTGTAATGAATGTGTACAAGATCTTTCACTTCTGGGATCCATCTTAAATTCAATCCTTCGAATTCACATTTTGTAAAAATCACATCAAGAAGGTAAGAAGCCATATAAATTCTGATGGTTGACCTTTTTCCAGATTCTTGGTTTCCTGAATGTTTGACTAAAGTGAGGATGCAAAAATTCCTGCCCAATTAAATATTGTTACAATTGTGGAAACTGTGTGCATTAGAGGGACCCATGATCCTAAAAAAATATCAATATCTTCTCTCCCATATAGCTTGTTCATCATGGCTACCATTAACTGATATACCTTCTATAGGCCTTATGTCTTATAAACCTAGTCTGCCTTAAGCCTGAACTTGGTTGGCTCTTGCCACCATGATTTTAGTAGGTCCTTGGTAGGTTAATTAAAAGATGATAATTGTCTAGTGTTGAAGGCCTCTTCTTGGTCAGACAACTTGTAATAGGTTGCAATGTTAGCAGTTGTGAAGGATGCTATAATTTATCTATTATTCTCCCTAATCACCTAATGATCTTGATTTGTGTCCTGCAATAACCATTCTATTGTTTTAACATATGGGAAATATGGTGGCTATGTAGACACTTTGTGCAACCAAGATTGCCTGATGTTAATGTATACCTTGAAATTTTCTTGACTCTACGGGATGTCCTTATTTGCAAACTCTAAGTAAATATCTCACTAGGAAAGTTTTGTTTTCTTGTCAATATTGCAGGCAGTACCCCCATACATGGAAAAGGTTGGTGGAATATGTACAACTCCTTCAATACTTCTTTCCACTCTAGCAGAACCCTTGCCTGAACCTTTATGAGAACCCTTGACCATTGGTGGTGCCATATCTATGGAAAAAGATGATATGTTGATACAATCCAAATCTACGGTACTTGACATTTCAAAAATATGATCCCAGGACATAGATGTTAGCATGAATAATGGGAAGCACTAATTAATGAGAAAATAAAATGTCATTGTGGGGCCTCAGGGCATAAAGTTAAAGGTTTCCTACTCAGGTCATAGTTCCAACTTGTAAGATAGGTCACAAATTTTAAAAGTAAGGAACGTCACAAACTTCACGGGTGTCACAGGTCGCAAAGTCACATATCTATTGGATAGAGTAGGTCACAATCTCCACATGATAGTGCAGGTCACAATGTCACATTTTTATTAGATAGATAAGGTCACATAGAGCGTAGACTTTTGCAGTATTGATTTTGCAACTTAAGGGTCAATAGGACAATATGGTCACAATCTTAGAGTTGAGCCATGTCACAAGTCACACTTACAAGACAGTTCCATAAGGGACTACACACTCCTAATGTGACTACTGACTAATGAGAAGCCAGGCGATGTGGTTCAGTCACGAGGTTTGTCCACATGGTAGGTTGCATTCAGTGGGTGATCATTTGTGATTATGATTGCAACCTAGTCAAAAATTGGTTCATAGGAAGGAGCACAACCTTATCTAGGTCAAAGTTTGATCCAAGGTCTTTTACTTATAAATGCATCAGAATTACATATAACAGAGATAATTAACCATGGAACTTAAAGCACATAAATGATGTAGAAATAACCAGAAGAATATGAAAACCACGACAAAATGATTTATGGAGTTCGTCCAATTTGGACTACGTCTTCGAGCCCTGCTCAATAGCTGGGAGGCCTTCATTCATTAAGTGGCAGAAAAAAGAGATAAAAGTACAAGCAATAATATTTACAATCCTTATACCTCCAAGATAGAAGATGGATGAAAAATGGAGAGCCTAGATTCAAAAAAAGATAGTACCACTGAACTCTTGGCGAAAAACCCTGCAAAAATTCCTATCCAAACACCCAATTTGGATAATCGGGCCTTTTGCAACTTCTTAGAACCTCCCTGCTACTCAAGATGAGGTCCTAGCATGTTGTCAAGGTTAGGATCTATTGTGTGCAATGCTTCTGAACTATTCTGCTAATCCCCTCTACCTTTTTCCACCACAAAATGGCCTTTTATATCAACAGGGTAGCAAATCCATCAATACCAGGGTAGTTTCCAACCATAGACAAAGTTAAGCAGGCAGGATAGTCTTAAGACCAAGGATCTCAAGGATGAATGATACATGCAACAAATCTTTACAAACATGGCAAGATTCTTTAACTGTGCGTTTAAACTAGTGGCAGGACTATCGGCATTCCCCGTAATTGGTGGACAGAACCAAGCCCAAAAAAAAGGCACTCTGTGATATGACAGACCCATTGAGAGTATAAAACATAATATATAACACATTGCATCTTAGAACCCCATTGCAACCACAATTGGTTCTTAAACCATCGGTATATTGACCCCAAACTTGCATTCTGCGATAACATGGACCGGCCGAAATTATAAATTACAATGGATAATAGATTAGGTCCACAACCTTATCGTAATCACAATAGGGATTGCTTTCGGGGCCACTTCATAAACACTAGCCCTTTTGTGATTGCGATATGCGATATATCACATCGCAACTAGGCTCTGCTTGGGGCCGATTCACAACACTTGTTCCTCCTCCGATGTGTGATATGTGATATTGCAATCGCAAATCGGTAATGCTGGGGGTCAATTCCTTAACACATGACCTCTTTTTCTATGATATGAAATACATGGGACCAATGGTAGCCTAGAACTTATCGCTTCCCCATTCACTAAACTTTTCCACGTCAACTTCTCCTTCCACTTGGACAAGTCAAACTTGATCTTTGACTTGCTCTAACTTTTTCATATGAACTCAGATTTGAGTGTCGTTTGCATCGTTGGAATCAGGACGATGAGCACTTTGATTTGATGCTAAGTTAATTCAGATTTTTCTACTTTTATTTTTGAGCCTTTTACCATGCCACTGGTACTTTCGAAAGATCCACCTAGATAAATCCTCCCCACTAAGAGATTTTGGACTGCCAAAAGCCTTTTCAGTCAATTAGAAAGTGAGGAAATTTCTCCCTCACTTTCTCTTTCTCCATCCATCAATCTTTACTTGGATGCATTCCTTTGAAGCCAACATGAATGTACTCCACATCTCCCCGTCGTGAAGTTATGGTTTTGCAGTCGAGTATGATATCTTCGGGAAACTTATCTAGATACTCTAGTGCAAAATAATCCATTGTAGGAATCTATGAAACCTCTTCGGTATCCATAATCAATAGAGGTTCATAAAGCTTAAGGTTTTCAAAATTTACCACTGAGTACATTTACATAGAAGCAGGCAAGTCAAGATGAAAAGAATTGTGTCCAATCTTTGCCAGTATGGTGAAGGGACCATGTTGAATGGGTCTTAATTTCTTCCCTTCTCCCTTCATTCTATCCTTTTTGATGTGGAGCCATACCTTGTCCCCAACTTGAAACTTATGGTCAACCTGATGCTTATCATGTCAAGATTTATATCAAGCCTAATTCTTCTCCAAATGCTCCTGTACTGCCTAATGAATCACCTGTATCCACTGAATAAACTTCCATGCTTTGTCCCTATCATCTCGTTCATTTCCATCTTCATCTCTCCCAAAGACCATGTCTAAGGGATCTCTTGGTAGATAGCCAAAACATGTCTCAAATGGTGAGCTTTGTGTAGATGAATGTGTTTCTTGATTGTATGCATGTTGCACATAAGGAAGTTTTTCATCCCACAACTTGGGATGTTTTCCACAATAGCCTCATAACAAGTGTACCATGATGCGGTTGATGACCTCTGTTTACCCAGTGGCCCGTGGATGAAATGTCGTACTTCTTTCAGCTTAGTGTCCATCATTCTACACAAGCTAGTCCAAAACTCTCCAAGAAACTGATAGTCTTGACCTGACACAATAGATGTGGGAAACCCAAAATGGACCCAAATATGCTGAAAGAAAAGATAAGTAGTCTGCTCAGAAGTGACCTAATTTTTACAAGGCATTAAAATACACATTTTACTAAAATGATCCACAACGACGTACAAATAGTCATGACATTTCCTAGATATAGGCAAACCTCCTACAAAGTCCATGGACACACTTTCCCATGGTTGACTTGGAATAGGGAGTGGTGTCAAGTTTTTAATTAGAGGGCTTTGAAACATAACAAAACACACAACCCTTTACAAAGCAAGTCACAATATTTTTCATATGAGGCCAAAAACAAAACCTCTATAAATGACATAAAGTTTTATCAACTCCAAAATTACTAGACACTAGAGAGGTATGAGCCTCTCGGATTACATGAACCCTTTCACTAATGGGTATGCACATCTTTCCATGGTTGTACAATAGTTTTCCCTGCAAATAATAATTGTCCATCTGCAATCCACAAGTCGGTTTTGTATAGATGTCCTTAATATTATCATTGTTAACATATTGTTTAGCATAACTTTCTAACAATAAAGAAACATTATGTAAAACTACATATTCAGAAATAGGAGAGCAAGAAAGCATATTCGCTATTTTGTTGTTGTCACCCTTCTTGTATTTTATTGCCAGATGAAACTGTTGGAGGAATCCCATCCATCTGAAATGACGGGCTTGCTGAAGCTTGGTTTGTGACTGAAGGTATTGTGAGGGCTGATGATCCATATGGATGATGGTCTCCTTGCTAATCAGATAGTGTTTCCACTTCTTTAGACTCTGGACCAAGGTGTACAACTCCTTGTCGTATGTGGCATAATTCATAACAGCCAGGGAGAAAGTCTCTGAATGGTAACATACTAGTTTTATTTTATGCATCAATGCAACGCCCACGTCATATACGCTAGCATCTGTTTCAATCTCAAAAGGCTGTTGAAGGTCTGGTAAGACTAGCACTAGTGTTGTGTTGACCTTCTCTTTCAACGTGTCAAAATATTTATGTTGCTTTCCTCCCCACTGAAAGGCCTTCTTCACACTAGTTAGTGCATGCAAGGGGGCTGTGATAATAGAGAAGTTCACAATGAACCTTCTCCAATACTATATCACACCCAAGAAACTTTGGACCTCTGTAACATTTGTGGGCTCAGGCCAGTTCATAATCACATCCACTTTAGAGGGATCTATCCTCAATTGCCCATTACCAACTATGTGGCCTAAATAAACCAAAGAGGTCTTCCCAAACTCACACTTTGATAGTTTTGTATATAATTTTTCTCATTTTAGAACATCAAGCACTTTCTTCACATGACATACATGTTCCTCCCATGTTCTACTATACACAAGAATATTGTCTAGATATACAAGCACAAAATTATCAAGAAAATGCCTAAATATATCATTCATTACTGTCATAAACGTGGCCAGAGAATTTCACAGTCCGAATGGAATCACCATCTATTCAAACAACCCTTGTTTGGTTTTGAATGCAGTCTTCCAAACGTCTTTCTATACAATTCTAACCCGGTGATATCCACTTCACAAATCCAGTTTTTTAAAATAAACAACATTTTTCAACTGATCCAACAATTCATCAATGCGAGGGAGAGGGTATTAGTTCTTCACTATAATCTTGTTTGTACCCTGTAGTCTATGCACATTCTCCATGTGTCGTCTTTCTTTGGCACCAACACAATCGATGAGCCACACAGAGAAGAATTTGGTCTGATGACTCCCTGATTTAGCAGTTCCTGCTCCTGTTTCTTGATCTCCTCCATCTCGATAGAAGCCATCCTATACATGCCAACATTCAGTAAAGGAGAATCCTATTGTAGATGGATCTCATGTTGGATTTCCCATTTTTAGGGAAATCCTCTTGGCTCCTGAAACAATCCATGATAATCAGAAATAATTTCAAGCAATTCTTTCTTATGATCAGGATTACAACCTTTGAAAGCGTCATCCATGTCGGCCTCTTTTGCTCTCACTATCATGATCCTGCACGCTTTGCTGGAATTAACGAGTCATTTAATCTATCCCATGCTTACAAGGCTAGCATTAACTTTTGTATGATGAGCTTTGACTATATATTCTACCCCATCCTTTGTGAGGTGGTATTTGTTTTCATGCTAAAAGAAAACTTCCTTCTTGTCATATAGATATGGGCTTCCCAAGATTATTCCACATATATGCAAAGGCACAACATCTAACTCTACCTCATCAACTAATTTGGAATAAATAACAAATATGGCCATACACTTCTTGGTTACCTATATTTTGGCTTTATCGATTACCCAACCAAGCATGTATGGACTCGAATGAGGCTTAGTTTCAAGGCCTAACTTTTTCAATAATGACTCTGAGATTAAGTTTGCTTGGGAACCTGAATCAAACAAAATTTCCACCTTTGTATGTTTTATAACAACTCTAATGTGGAATAACTCAAATCTCTTTTGCTCATTACTTATAGGCTCATTCAAATAACTAGTACTTGCAATCGAATTAGAACTATCATTAATAGAAAGAGTACTTCTTATGCCCATGGCTGTGATTAATGTCTCATCGTCAGAATCTGATCTAAGGTCCTGTGCTATAGCCACTATATTTTGCTTCCCATTTCCGCTGCTATTAGTAGCTTCAAGTAGTACAGTACTACTAGCTTGAAATACAATTATTAGTATGTTTCCGTATGCCCTCTAAGATATTGCATATTCAGATTCTGACCAATGGCAAAGTTTCAACCTCACACTCGTAACCTTGTATGAGCCCCTCCGGGCGTAGATATGCGAGTTTGGTCGAGCCTCAATTGACTTCATCCTACCCCTAGAGAAACTTCCTGAGAAGAAGGCATATTGTCCAACAAACTTCTTTGTTGTGCCTGTCCCGACCGAACCTGAAGCCATGGATAACAACTCAATAATATCTGGTGGTAATGTAAGAAATAGAAAATACAGTATGGGAAATCTCTTCAGTCTCAGCTTCAGAAATAGTTTCCAACTATGGTCCTCATCATGACCATCTTTCTTTCAATGAGTGCAAGACGGTGTTGCTCTGTCCCCTTTCTTGGCTGCGACTGTCTTCTTATCCTTCCCTTTGCCTTTCTTTTGGAATTTTCCATGTTGAGGTTTGAATGGTGGCTTCTTGGCTTGATCATCTCTATCATTCTTGCCTCAGCTTTCAAGATGAATAGCCTTTATGCTGGCCACGCCAATCTAATAAGATGCCCAGATTCAGTGCTTGTTTTCGAAATTCTTCAGTGAATATTTGCACATTCTGGCCCTTACCTTGCCTTAGATATTTCCATTCCATAAGTGCCTTTTATTTATAACCCAAAGGGTAAAATTGGTCTTTCAATGCAAAAGTAAAACTAGACCAACAGGACAGAAGGTTACTTGAATTTGTGTTTCCCTTCTGCAACTTGCTCTCCCACCAAATGAGAGTAGTGTCACTCAGCCGAAGAGATGATAAATGCACTTTCACCTCATCTTCTTCGATCTGCTAGATCCGATAGTAAACCTCTATCTTTCTTATCCAATTATTACTTTTTTCTGCACTGCACTCTCCATTGTACATGGGAAGGTCAAACTTTACGTCTAACTTGAAGAACGTTTTCTTAGATGTATGTTTGGAAATTCGATGAGAGTGATGAGAACTATTACTTGAAGAAGGAGAGGGACGAGGCTCTTCTCCACCACCTTCATGATTTGATGACCCATGGTCATTGACATCCTTATTTTCATGCCCAAGTGCCTTCTCATACTCCACAAACAACTTGTCTACTTTCCCTGCCATATTGTAGAATACCTCGCGGAAATTTTGTTCCACTTCCCAATGAGATTCTTAATTGGCCATGTTTCTTCTTCGCTGTGCATGTCCTGCTTCAGGATCAAAGGACTTAATCATTCCTTCTCCCTTTCACAGCTTTTTCCAAGTTAGCATAAACTCTTGCAATCCGCATCTACAAAAACCTGCTCTGATACCAAACTTGATCCAATATCTTTTAGTTACAGATGCATTAGAATTACATATAATGGAGCTAATTAACCATGGAACTTAAAATCACATAAACAATGTGGAAGTAACCAGATGAACATGAAAACCATGAAAAAATGATTTGATTATGGAGTTCATCCAATTTGGACTACGTCTCTGGGCCCTGTTCAATAGTGGGGAGGCCTTCATTTATTAAGTGGCATAAAAAAAGAGATAAAAGTACAAGAAAAAATCTTAACAATCCTTGTACCTCCAAGCTAGAAGAGGGATGAAAAATGGAGAGCCTAGCTTCAGAAACATACAGTACCACTAAACTCCTGGTGAAAAATCGTGCAAAAAACGCCTATCCAAACATCCAATTTGGTTAATCGGGCCTTCTGCAACTTCTCAAAACTTCCCTGCTACTCAAGGCAAGGTACCAACCTACTGCCAGGGTTAGGGGATGCTATGTGTAATGCTTCTGAACTATTCCACTAATCCCCCCTACCTTCTTCCGACACAAAATGACATTTTATATAAGCAGAGTGGAAAATCCCTCAATACTGGGGCAGTTTCCAACCATAGACCAGGTTAAGCAGGTGGGATAATCTTAAGACTAAGGAACTCAAGCCTGAATGATACATGCAACAAACCTTTACAAACATGGTGAAATCATTTAACTGTGTATTTAAACCATCGGCAGGACTATCGACGTTCCCAGCAATCGGCGGACAGACCTAATCCCAAATAATAGGTACTTTGTGATACGGTGGACCCATCAAGAGTATAAAACATAATATATAACACATCGCATCTGGGAAACCCATCGCAATCACAATCAATGCTTAAACCATCAACGTATCAACCCCAGACTTGCATTCTGTGATAACACGGACCCGCTGGAGTTATAAATTACAATGGAAATTAGATTGCTTTTGGGGCTGCTTCTCAAACACTAGCCCTTTTGCGATTGCAACATGTGATATAGCCCATTGCAACTAGGATCTTCTAGGGGCTGATTCGTAACACTTTTTCCTCCTTCAATATATGATATGTGATATCGCAATTGCAAATTGACAATGCTAGGGGCCGATTCCTTAACTCACGACCTCTGTTTTCTGTGATATGCGATATGCAGGACCAATGACAGCCTGCCACTTGGCACTTCCCCATTCGCTGAAATTTGCCACGTCAACTCTTCTTACCACCTAGGCAAGTCAAACTTTATATTTGACTTGTTCTAACTTCTTCATATGAACTCATATTTGAGTGTCGTTCCCACCATTGGAATTAGGATGACGAGCAGTTTGATTTGATGCTAATTTTTCAAATTCTGTCACCTTGAGTTTTGATCCTTTTACCATGCCATTGGTACTTTCTGAAGATCCACCTGGATCAAAGTTCATGACCACATATAGGTCACTACCTTGGATGGCAGCTTCAGGAGCAATAAAAGGATTGGGTTCTTCAGATCTGGGATTTAGAAAAATTGTTTGTGCTCGAGAAAATGGTAAGGATTTGGGATGATGACATGAATGGAGGCACTACCAAACACATGCATTAGGAGGCGAGTGTATTATGACTTAGGGTTAAATGATACCACAAATATATGAAATGAAAAATGAAAAATTGCAATAAAAGGCATTGATTCCCAAATGAATAGGTGAAGGATGAAATCCACAATCCATATAAATTGGCTAAGGTCATAGTTAAGCTAGAGCCCCATTAATGGTTTGATTAGAGTAATTGGGAGTATGAGTAAATGGGTTTGATAATGGTTAAACATTGGAAAATCAAGTAGTCATAGGTTATTGCGTTTTGGGCACACCATTGCTATCAATTAGGTTTCGAGAAGAAAATTGAAAGAATGAGTGAGGGTAGGATGAGAGGGTATAGGTGTAGCATAGGAGTTTAAGAATTTAGGATGGGGAATGTGAAGGGTCATGGCATAGAGGTATATGAAACATGTACATTTGCAGGAGAGAGAAATGATTATAGGGGGGAGAGTGTTACTTAACTTTGAAGGAGTTGCACTTGCAGTCATTGGTTGATGAGGGAGGTCACTCCTCCTATCTCTAGGAAATAAGGAGAAAGTGCTTATGAGGAGTGAATGACATTTTTACTAAGGGTCCCATGTGCAAGAGGAGGTCACACCACCAAATTACATGGATATTTTGTCCCATGTGACTAGCCTAGGTAGGAGGTCGCAAGTCGCAGTCCTAGATGATAGTGGGAAAGAAACTGCAATTCCTAAATGGATTTGCGACTCTAGGAGGTCACAAAATTGGCAATTATTAAGGGTCACATGAAGATTTTGTTAAAGTATTTAGTCACACATGATGAGGGTAGATAGGTTGCAAGTCACAATCTCAATGCTCAGTGAATATGTGATGATAACCGTAGATGTGATCTTGCGACCTGGAGGAGGTCACAAGGCGAAGGTGCATGATGCTTTGCTCGTGTTCGACAAGGAGAGGGAGGCCGCAAGTTGCAATATGACCTCGCAAGGAGAATCCACTAGGGGTATAAATTGTGACCTTAGTGTGAAGGAGTGTAAGGAGGGGTTGTAGATCACACAGTGAGTAGGAAGTAGACATGTAATTGCTAACTAATGTTGTGAATTGCAACTTAGGAGAGAAACTTAGGTCTAAGGGTTTCAAGGTTTAGTTTTCTAGGTCCACAGGAAGTCCTAGATGATTAATGAGGCATGAACCCCTTATAATATTATAGGAAAATAATGGTAGGAGGTTCAGTATGGGGTGGTCTCTAAAATTTTGCAAGAGTCGAAAATTTTGGGGTTGTTCTAGCATCTACAACAATTGGATACACACTAGTAGGACCTTAGAGTCTCTATTTTAGTTTTACATAAAACAAAGCCTTACCCTTAGAAGTATTGTTCTAGACACATGAGTCCCATTAATTTTACCATACAACCCTTCATTAAAGGTAGTAGACCCTTCCTACTCTAATTGGCTTACTTTGAAACACTTCATCAATTAAGAGACAACATTAATGACTTAAAATAGGGGATCTAGATAATAATGCATGATGTAAGAGTGTTTGGAATTCAGGTGGGTCTCTAATGTTGTTATGCTGCCAGCAAGCCTATTCAATACCCTAGAAAAGTCACTTCAAGAAATCACAAATGTTTCTTTGCTGCCAGCAGGCCTATTCAGTACCCCGATGAAGTTGTCTACATCATGTTTCTGCGCATGAAGTCTTTCTCAATCCTTTACCATTTTATTAAATTATTTATTCATATGTGCATATTGGTACCAATTATTAGGCATTCATTTTGCCAGGGTGGATGAGGGATCCTAACTTATTTTACAAGCAAGAGAGGTTGCTTCTTGTTTTTCATAGACTTAATTTATTCTTTAGAAAAGATTTTGCTCATGGCAAGTTTCTTCGTTTCCCTCTTTGAGCTACCAAGACAAGTTATTGAAAACATAATCCAAATTTTGAATCCAACTCAAGTGATAAGGATCCCATTAAAGATAAAGGGTATTCTTTATGATCAGGGCTTCCCACATAGACTGATCCATATTTTCTTGTGGCATTGACTTATAAGGTATTGAAGATCAAATATGAAAATAAAGATCAACAATTGGCCAATGATTGAACATCAACCCCAATTTCCACAATATGATATGATTATTGATCATGTTCTCAAACTCTTTATTCATCAGCGATGACTTAATTTATGGACAAGAGTACTTTAAGGGGATGAACACGCAACATAAAGGAAATGCATGAAACCAAAATAAGACAAGAAATTGAAAGCAAAAATATGTACAATAATGACTGAGCAAATACGAGAGATGCCAAGTGAAGAAAAAACTGAGGTCTTGGAAATTTATGGAAATAGGTTCATTCCTCCTGTCTAGGGTTTGGAGGCTATAGGTGTGTTGACCAAGTTTTTATTTGATTTGGTATGGACCTATCCATAGGGATTGAAACTTTGTGTGTTCACCTCTATCCTCATGGGCTTTATCCCATTTTAGAACAAGATCTCCTACATTAAATTCTTTGCTACCTATGGATTTATTATTGAACCAACTCTTGATTTGAATTTGATGAATGACAAAATTTTCATGACCTTTTTGTCTTTCTTCCTCGAGTTTAAGCAAGATGTCAATCCTACTCTGCATGATAGGGCATGACCTACTTCGAGATTATTGAGACAATTGTACATATTAGGAGGTACGATGGATTCCTTTACATACACTAGGAAATAGGGTGAGGTACCCAAAGATGGTTTGGGATTGACTTGATTCGCCTAGAGGGCATTGGTTAAATTATTGTGCTAGTTTCTATGTTGCGAGAATAGAGTTTTCTTACCTACATTAGGTAAAGCGATATCCATTTCCCTTTGGAAAGTAGATCCAACATTTATAAATACAAAGGGAATGCGTCTAAAATAAAATGTCCCCCATTTCATTATAAAATTTGTCTTCAACCTATCTAGTTCAACAACTAAGACCTGATCGTAACTGTTAGCTCTACTACATGTTGCTATTATTCAAGAAGCCGAAGTAAGGATGGTCCTCGGTTTTGCTCAGAAAAAGCCTGTGCTAGTTATGCTCACCCTTCTTTTCACCTCCATTTCCTAGCTCTCTTGTTAAAAATCACATACAAGAACTTTTGCTCTTAAGCCCGAGTGCTAAGTTTAAACCTCATAACACCTTTCCCACACAACCCTGCACCTCTGTTACCCATCGTTGACTTTCGATCGCAGCCGTTGATCGCCGCACCTCGATCTAACGGTCCCCGCCGCATTCAATGAACAACCCGCTCATCTATTTCTTCCACTGTCCAATCATCCCCACCGCGATCGGATGATATTCACTCCTCCCACACCCACAAACCAACAACGCAATAACTCACGATGAAAAGTGGTTTCGCTCATACCCCGCCACCACGCATCACCATCTAAATGGGATCGCGGGCCCTCGTACCTTTATTGCCCATTGTCCGAAAGTGGTGCAATCAATATCACCTCCCACCGAAACCGCTTTTCCCGCTCGTTAAACTCCGTGCATCTTTGACGCCCGATGACCGTCGGATCTGTCCACCCAAGATCTAATGGCATGTGTCCACTTCGCTTTCGTATTTCCCGATACCCTTTGCTGAGCAATCCCCGCTGTCCATCCTCCTGATCCAACGATCGATCTTCCTCCTCCATCTGTCCCCACTATCCACGTCCTTGAATTGTCCCATGCGCCCGAAGGATGAAGGCGATCATATACCAGTACCGGTGCATTTCATCTTCAAAAACTGTATTCAAGAAATAGTAAGGCCGAGAAGGAAGAGGACAAAGCTTGATTAGGTAAATGCATTTAATAGTTATGGGACTTCAGCCCATATGGTACTCCACCTGCCCGAGAAGGATAGCAAAGCACCCGAGGAGATCAAATTCATCTACTACAGCAAGCAATTGCACTCATAGACTTCGTCAGATAGTTAAAGAGGTTGGTGATCAATTATGACCTCCCATACCTAGAATGGCCGAGTGCCTTTGTAATGAAACTCTATATATACTCAGAAAGAAGATGTAATCAAGGTTGATGGTTGTTTCTTTGATGTAAGGATCAACTTCTGGAGATTGTAACTACTTTGATACTTGCAGCGTCTCATCTTCATTTTCAGCTAATACAAGCTTCTTTTGTTGTTAATTGCTCACTTTCCATTTCTACTCTATTCTAGTCTGTGCCTGTTATGCAGTTTTCTTGAACTCTTGATGTTTAGCATTAGAGGAGCTGTCATCCTACCTCTGTGTTAAAATCTTGTATGTATCAGTGAATGTCTTATTCAGGTTTCTTTTTACTTAGTTCCAGAGAGCTATCATCTTGTCTGTGCATTAGGGAATAGATTTGTAGACTTATTTACTAGTTTCATTTGGCCATCACAGCGTCCTGTGCATCTGCTGGTGTGGTCAGTATTCTCCATATTCACCCAATCCTTAAACTGTGAGTAATTGGTGGTCTAAAGCCTTGTAGTCTGGGGGTGTTCATGCATGTCTGGAGTCAAGAAAAGTAGGAGTGGTTATCTGGCTTGAACAAGCATCATTCCTTCCATTCATCCATTTCCAACATTATGTTGAGTTTGTAATGTTCTTGAGCATCTCTGAGATAAAACCTAGGAGAGTTTCTTGGGATGATAACATTAATTGGCGCTGTTGCTGGGAAGAGGAGATTGAAGCTCAACTTCCCTGGGAGAATGACACAGTTCCATCTTTGATGATAGACATAGTCTGGACACATTTCTGGTTGTAATCATCTATCTAGCGACTCTACTGGAGAACCAACCTAGCGGCGAATCCACGTTTCAGTTCTGGCTTAGTTCGTGAGGCATACCCGAAGAAATCCTCAGAAATCACTAGCTGACCTAGTGCCTGACCCTGAGAAGATTGTTAAGCAGAAGAAAACATCACAGAAAGGAGCATCAAGATCAGGTAAGCCTAAGAAATCTTATGTAGCTCTGTAGGAGAAGGTTATAACTGAGAATATACATTCTCAAGATATTGAGTCTAACATTGTTAGTGAAGAACTACCCTCAGAGATTCATAAAGCTCCTTGTTCATTTAGTTCCCCTTTGGATCTCAGTCCAAAGAAAGTCCCCCATATAGTCCATCATATTCCTGTGTCTCTGTCATCCATTTCATTGTTCCCCACCATTCAGTCTACCAGTATCCTTCCAGTTACCCCAGTCATGGCAGGCCAGCAAGCTCCCATAAAGATAAAAAGAATCATAGCTGCTAGGTATGGACCCTTGGTCTTGCCTATTCCTTTGAATGCCATGCCTACAGGAGAATACCAAAAATACATGCCTAAATTCACTGGTACAGAGGGAGTAACAGCTGAAGAACACCTTGAATCTTTTTATAGTTATGCTGATAACCTAGATATCAGTGAGGATGATGTGTGGATGAGAGTTTTTGTCTAGAGCCTTGATGGAGAGGCTAGAAAGTGGTTCAGAGAATTGACCCCTAGGTCTATTGCGGACATTGAAGCCTTAGATGATGCATTTTTGAAACATTGGGGAGATAAAAAAGACTTGCTATATTACCATACTGAGTTTGGAAACCTCAAGAGGGAAAATGGGGAATCGTTGCCTGATTTTAATAAAAGATTTAACCGTATGTATAGTAAGATACTAGCTGAAGTAAAGCCAACCCTCACCTTTGCCAAACTTACCTATGACAATGCTTTTGACTCTGATTTCTGCATACTCTTAAGAGAAAGAAGGTGTGCCACCCTAGCTGATATGCAAGATGCAGCTTTAGAGGTGGAGTCGAATATCATTACTGCAGAAAAGCTCAAAAGTCATGCTGATAGAAGGAGGTAGAGAGGTGAGGCTTCTTCTTCCTCTACTTCATCTTCAGAGCCTAAGTTAGATAAAATGACCAGAATGATAGAGTCACTAGCTGTTGAGATATCTAAGCTGAAGGTTGAGCAGAACTCTTGGAAGGCAAGGCTTCCAAACACATTTGCTCCAAGAAACCCAAATCCATTCAGAAGAGCAAATGAACAGTTTCAAATCATTCAGAGGGGTAAAGAAGCAAATCAAGAACAGAAAGTTAAGGCTCCTTTTCAAAATGTAGTCATGGAGGAGGAATAGTTTGAAGAAGAGGATGAAATTCATTGCATGGAAGATAAAGGTAGTGTGGCCTTTTTGACATTGGCTACCTACGAAGAATCATTGTTGCAGGACCAAAACAGTCAAAGGTGGGACAGAGAGGCTGTTCTACAAGATGATGAACAACAAAGATACAATCTGAGGTCAAAAGCAAACAATGTCAAGGAGAATCTTGCCCAAAAAGTTGTTGTCCCAACAGAGTCACAGAACATCAGATAGAAAAGACTAGCAGCTGATCTAGTCATCCTCAAAGCACTATCTCAAGAGGTAAGAGGTACCGACAAGTCCCCTTCCCCTTTTAGCTTTGAATTAGAAGTCCAGAAGTTGGAAATATATGTGCCTTTGTTAGAACTTGTAAAGAGTGAAGTGTTTAGGAAGCCTATCCTTGATTCTCTTGAGTTGAAAACCATGCAAACCTCTACTGACTCTGTCAATTTGTAAGATGATAAGCCTGCAGTTGTGCTCAACCCAATGACCGAATCTATGGATGATAATTCTCCACCGCTTTATGTCTCCTTGACCATTCATGACAAAATCCTCCATAACTGCCTGCTAGACACCGGGGCTAGCCACAATCTGATGCCTAAAGCTGTCATGGAGGGGTTAGGCCTTGATATCACCAGACCATATCATGATTTATTCTCATTTAATTCAAGGAAGGTAAAATGCTTAGGATTAATCAAAGACCTAGCTATTACCTTAACTCAGCTGCCCATGAAGAGTATGATGATGGATATTGTGATAGCAGATGTGCCTCCTATGTTTGGCATGCTGTTGTCCAGAGGGTGGATAAAGAGACTAGGTGGGACATTGCAGAATGATCTATCTTATGCCACTGTCCCAGTTTTTGGAGGAGAAAGTAGGAGATTGTACAGAGAAGCACAATTGGCATACATCATCAGTGATGAAAACAGTCCTTCTAATCATCCCATTTATGCTGTAGACACTGATTTTGGAGCATGTATTCTCCAAATAGAAGAACCCCAGAAGGCCTTTTTGCAACTAAAGAAACCAATAGTCCAGGCTGAGGGAAAGAAAGGAAGTCAGGTTTGGGAGATGTTCTTTGATGGAGCATGCTTCAGGGAGACTGCAGGAGCAAGGGTGGTGCTGATATCTCCAAAACAAGAAAGCACACATCTATCTTTTAAGCTGGCTTTTCGAGTCACTAACAACGTAGCAGAGTATGAGGCTCTGATATTGGGTCTTAACACAGCTAAAGATAGAGGAATCAACAACATAAAGGTGTTTGGAGATGCTGATCTTATTATTCAACAAGTGAACATAACTTTTCAAGCCAAGCACCCTAGGCTGAAAGCATACAGAGATGAGGTATGGAGACTCAAAGATTCTTTTGATAGTTTTTATATCTCATACATCCCTAGAGCCAAAAATCAGCTTGTTGATTCCCTTGCTGTGTCTGCTAGCATGTTTATCCCTCCCATGCCTCCCAGACTAGTTTATGAAGTTCAAATGAAATATAGACCATCCTTGCCTGATAATGTCCAACATTGGAAAGTTTTTGAAGATGATGATGAAGTGAATAGATTCTTGCAAGTCATTGATGAATTTTTGGAAATGCAAATTGACCAAGAGAATGAAGCCTTGGAAGAAAGTCCCCAATCCTAGCTTAGAAACAAAATTGGCAAAGATAGCATTGTCCAACTGCCTAGCAATCATATACCTAAGGGTTTGGTTCCTTTAGAAAAGTTGTTTGACCAAAATGAGGTGCCTTATAAGGCTGCCCAAAAAGAAGACCAATATGCAGTCTGTAGGCATAACATAGGGAATCCAAATCAGCCAAGATACATAAATCTATCCACTCACTTGTCTGCTGCACAAAGTGCTTAATACTGCAATTTAATGAAGCAATTTGCTGATGTCTTTGCCTGGGAATATAGTGACTTGAAACATATGACAAAAAGATCATCCAGCATAAAATTCCTTTAGAGAAAGACACCATACCTTTCAAGCAGAAGTTGATACCAATAAATCCTTTTCTCCTTCCTCTGATTGAAAAAGAAATCAAGAAATTACTAGCTGCCAAAATCATAGTTCCTCTTAGATATTCAAAGTGGGTAGCCAACCTAGTAGTGGTGAGGAAGAAAAGTGGAGAAATCAGACTCTGTGTTGATTTTAGAAACTTAAACAAATGCTCGAAGAAAGACAATTATCCTCTACCCAAGATGGAGCATTTGTTGCAAAAGGTCTCAGGAGCCAAAGTGATGTCTTTCCTGGATGGATTTTTAGGGTATAATCAGGTTGCTGTACATCCAGATGGTCAAGAGAAGATTGTATTCACCACTCCTTGGGGCACTTTTATGTACTCCAAGATGCCTTTTGGGTTGATGAATGCTGGAGCTACCTTTGAGAGGGCTATGGATATATCATTTGTGGGGGAGAAGGATAAGTTTGTCCTTATCTACCTTGATGATATAACAATATACTACAGCAGCCATCAGGACCATTTGCAACATTTGAAGAGGGTGTTCCTGAAGTGTAGAATGTTTGGGATTTCAGTCAATCCTAAAAAGTCACAATTTGATTTAGAAGAAGGCAAGCTATTAGGACATGTTATTTCTGCTGCAGGTGTCCAGATCGACCTAGAAAGAGTAAAAGAAATACAGACCTTGTTTGTCCCAAGATCAAAGAAAGATATCCAATCCTTTCTAGGCAAGATAAATTTTGTAAAGAGGTTTATCCCAAATTTTGCAGAACTTGTGAAGCATATTACCTCCATGCTAAAAAAGGGGTCAGAGCTCAAATGGACTGATTCAGCAAGAATATCCTTTGAGTCCATTAAGAAAGCTATTATGGAAGCTCCTACTTTAAGCAGTCCAGATTACAACAAGGAGTTCCACATATTTTCATTTGCCTCTAATGACACCCTCGCAGCAGTTTTAATGCAAGCAGATGAGGAAGGTTAAGAACATCTAGTGGCATTTTTCAGCAAAACATTAAGGGATGCTAAACTAAAGTGTGATAGCATTGAGAAACAGGCATATGCTCTTATAAATTCTTTGAAAGAATTCCGAATTTACATTCTGCATTCCAAGATAATTGCATATGTATTCTGCATTCCATGATAATCACATATGTACCCTCTGCTTCAATAAAAGATGTCCTAACACAACTTGATGCTGATGGAATAAGGGCTAAATAGATTGCAAAGCTAACTAAGTTTAACATAAAATTGAAGCCCACCAAGCTTGTCAGAGGTTAGGGTCTTGCCAGATTAATGGCTGAGGAAAATTGTAGAATGCTGGACATGGATTTTATAAGCATGATTTCATAAAATGGTCAAGAAGTAGAAGAAACAACCAAACCAAAGAAAAATCAGCCATTAGCAGAGAATATAGCTTCTTGTAATTGGTACTCTGCAACAGTTCAGTTTTTGTTGAAGCTAGAAGTTCCTCCAGGTATTAGTTCAAGCCAAGCCAGAACTATTAAGCTCAGGGCAGCTAAATATTGCATCCATGAAAATCAGCTCTACTGGAGGGACCCATCTGGGTTGCTTATAAGATGTCTGGACAAAGAACAATCAATGGAGGTTATGCAGTAGTTTCATTCCAGCATGTGTGGAGGACACCATTACTAGAAAACTATCGCTCACAAGATCCTCAGAGCTGGGTACTATTGGCCCACCTTATTTTCTGATGTATTTTTATTTGTTAAATCTTGTGACAGGTGCCAAATATTTGAAGGGAAGCAGTAATTGGAGGCCCTGCCCTTAAAGACTATACATGCTAGTGGCCCTTTTCAGCAGTGGGGCTTGGATTTCATTGGAGAAATCAATCCACATTCCAGTGGCCAACACAAATGGATCTTAGTAGCCACTGATTATTTCACTAAATGGATTGAGGCCATCCCCACCAGAAAGGTTGATCATCATGTGGTCGTGAAGTTTTTGATAGAGAATATCTTCACCAGGTTTGGGTGTCCACATAAATTAGTCATAGATAATGCAGCAGCCTTCAGAGCAAAAGAATTGATGGACATGTGCAATTCAATGGGCATTAAACTGATTCATTCCACCTCATATTACCCTCAAGGCAATGGTCTAGTAGAATCTTCCAACAAGAGTTTGATAAGGATAATTAAAAAGTTGTTGGAAGACAACAAAAAGAATTGGGATTCTAAGCTCAAATATGCATTGTGGGCTGACAGAGTGACCATTAAGAAATCCATAGCGAATTCTCCATTCAAGCTGGTATATGGAACTGAGGCTGTGTTCCCAATTCATTTAACCCTCCCCGTGGCAAAGTTCCTACAAGAAGAGCAGAATGAGGAAGAAGATATGGCAAAAAGGATCACTGATTTGGCAGAGGTTAATCAGAGAACAGCTGGTTGAAATGTCTGGAACACATCAAAGGAAGATCAAGGAAGCTTTTGATAGAAGGACAAAATCAGATAATTTTCAAGTTGGAGATTAGGTTCTGAAGTGGGATGCACTGAAAGAGAATAAAGGCAACCATGGGAAGTTTGATGCTTTCTGGATAGGGCCTTTTATCATTTCTCAGATCCAAGGGAACAATAACTTCATACTGCAAAGTATGGAAGGGCAGATAGTTTTTGATGGCCCAGTTAATGGGCATTTTCTAAAAATTTATGTTATTTAAGGTATTTTGGCCTTAAAATTGTAAATATGTTGCTTTATCTATTTTGTGTTGGCTCAATTAGACTCCATGCCCAATGGAACACTAGGAAATTTTGCTAATTGGTTTTTTAGGAAAGGCATTGATCTACAAGTTCTTGAGACCTCACAGGGAGGATCTCATCCCCAGAAGGAGCCAATGTTAGCTCTACTACATGTTGCTTTTATTCAAGAAGCCGAAGTAAGGATGGTCCTCGGTTTTTCTCAGAAAAAGCCTGTGCCAGTTATGCTCACCCTTCCTTTCACCTCCATTTCCTGGCTTTCTTGTTAAAAATCACATACAGGAACTTTTTCTCTTAAGCCCGAGCGATAAGTTTAAACCTCATAACACCTTTCCCTCATGACCCTGCGCTTCCGTTACCCATCGTTGCCTTTCTATTGCAACCGTTGATTGTTGTACCTCGATCTAAAAGTCATTGTCGCATTCAATGAACAACCCACTCATCTATTTCTTCCAGCATCCGATCATCCCCGCCGCAATTGGACGGCATTCGCTCCTCCCGCACCCACAAACCAATGGTGCGATAACTCACGATGAAAAGTGGTTTCGCCCGTACCCCGCCGCCATTGCATCACCATCTAAATGGGACCGCACACCCTCATAACTTTACCGCCCATCATCCAAAAGTGAATCAATATCGCCCGCTACCGAAACTGCTCTTCCCACCCGTTAAACTACACGCATCTTCGACACCCGATGATTGTCGGATCTTTCCACCCGAGATCTAATGGCCTGTGTCCACTCCACTTCCATATTTCCCAATACCCTTTACCGAGCAATCCCCGCTATCCATCCTCCTGATCCAACGACTGATCTTCCTCCTCCGTCCGTCCTCACTATCCACGTCCTTGAAGTGTCCCATGTGCCCGAAGGATGAAGGTGATCATCTACTAGTACCCAACGCATTTCATCTTGAACAACTACATGCAAGAAGCAATAGGGCTGAGAAGGAAGAGAACAGAGCTTGATCAGGTAAATGCATTTAACAGTTATGGGACTTCAGCCCATACGGCAGTCCACCTGCCCGAGAAGGATAGAAGAGCACCCGAGGAGATCAAATTCATCTGCTACAGCAAGCAATTTCACTCATAGACTTCGTCAGATAGTTAAAGCGGTTGGTGGTCAATTATGACCTCCCATACCTAGAATGGCCGAGTGCCTTTGTAATGAAACTCTATATATACTCAGAAAGAAGATGTAATCAAGGTTGATGGTTGTTGCTTTGATGTAAGGTTCAACTTCTGGAGACTGTAACTACTTTGATACTTGCAGCATCTCGTCTTCATTTTCAACTAATACAAGCTTCTTTTGCTGTTAATTGCTCACTTTCCATTTCTACTCTATTCTAGTCTGTGCCTGTTATGTAGTTTTCTTGAACTCTTGATGTTTAGCATCAGAGGAGCTGTCATCCTACCTTTGTGTTAAAATCTTGTATCTATCAGTGAATGTGTTATTCAGGTTTCTTTTTACTTAGTGCCAGAGAGCTGTCATCTTGTCTGTGCATTAGGGAATAGATTTGCAGACTTCTTTACTAGTTGCAGCCGGCCATCATAGGGTCCTGTGCATCTGCTGGTGTGGTCAGTATTCTCCATATTCACCCAATCCTTAAACTATGAGTAATTGGTGGTCTAAAGCCTTGTAGTCTGGGGGTGTTCACGCTTGTCTAGAAAAAAGCAAAGTAGGAGTGGCTATCTAGCTTGAACAAGCATCATTCCTTCCATTCATCCATTTCGAACATTATGTTGAGTTTGTAATGTTCCCTAGCATCTCTGAGATACAATCTAGGAGAATTTCTTGGGGTGATAACAGTAACCAAAAAACCCATTGAGAAAATACAACATTTTAGACCTCGAGACTATTTGCAAGATCTGCTCCATGGAGGGAACATGATAGTTATCCTTATTAGAAGCCCGATTAAGGTTTCAGAAATAAACTCATAGAATAATATCGCCAAAATTCATACTTATAGGTACGAAGTTAAAAACCTAAGTGGAGTGTTTGACTTTGAAAATAATTGTGCATCCAACAACTTCTTCAATTCTTTCTGAATGAGAGGCTCTAGTGTTGGATGCACCTTCCTCAACTTCTGCTGGAATTGTTTGACCCCATCCTTTATAGGTATGACATGATGGATAATACGGGTGTAATATGTTTTCAAATATTCATAATTCCAAGAAAAGACATCTTGATACTTATTGAACAACAAAACAAACGCCTGTCTTTCTTTGGGAGAGAAAGAAGTACTAAGATTGATCAACTTTAGATTGACCTCCATTCCAAGGTTTATTTGCTCATGCAATTATGTGCAACTTTGAGTCTTGGTGTTTGGTGGCCCCCAAAAATTGTTCTATAAGTCAAACAACTTCTCAAGAGTAACAACACCTTTGGGAATGGGATTTCCCTTTTGCATGTCAGCTTCTTCTAGTAAGGCCTTATCATGTTCTTGTTCATCTATCGTTGTGTCATTGAATACATCCATGTTGACCATAAAATCCAATATCTGTTGATCATCATTAAAAACACATAAGTTAGTTATATTATCTGGGACACTAATATTATAAAAAATTTCAATAGAAAAACCACCCCTAAGTGACATAAATCTAGCTGCAGTGTTAGCTAATGTATTAGCAGTGGCATTGTTAATCCTTGGAATTGATTTAATACCAAAATTTTTAAAAGAAGAAATCAACCTCCATACCTCTTGTTGGTAATTTTTTAGGTGTGGTGATAAGTAATGGATGGTGTTGCGTACCTTCCTTGCTGTGATTTCAGAATCACGAACTAACTTTAAAAATTCAAGCTTTAGGTCAATGATTTTCTTCAGCCTAAGAATCAATGCCTCATACTCTACAGTGTTGTTAGTGGGTTGGAATTCTAAAATACATAAAATTAAAAACTTATTTTTTGGGGGTCCATCAAGATACAATGAACACCAACTCCGTATTGATTCTTATTGAGTCTTAGACCCATCATAGTATAAATTCCACATATCACTACAGCTAGAATCTAAACTAAAACTATTTACATCTAGAGAACAAAGTTCATTACCATCATTCAGAGTACAAGGAAGGATTTCTAGCTTCATATCTGATGAAATGAGCTATTGTATAGATTTGTAACAACCAATGTTAGATTCCAAGAAACACATCCCCAATTATTCCTAAGCGAAATTGATGGGATCATTTGGTGCTTCCAGCGCAGTGACCATGTACTTCATATATGGCTTACTATTGACTCTAATTTTATTATTCTTTCTCTTGTAGGAAACCCACAAATGTGACCATTCTATAGCAAAATATCCTTGGAGATTTCTAAGCTAGTCTCTGCTTAGAAACAATCCATATGCTTCAGGAAAATAAAAAACCACAATATCTATGAACTGATGCACTCTTGGATCAAAAGATAGTCTAGTAAATACATTATTCAACTCTCCAACAATATGAACTTGAGATATATTGAGTTGGATGAATTTTTCATCTATCTTTTTCTGTACAATATTAAGTTTCGTGCAAAATGATAGAGGCATGATGTTGGTGGATTCACTGGAATCAACGAGACAATTGTGCACATTATAGTTAAAGATCTCAAATGTTAATAGGAAAGGAGGAGTTGAAGATCTATAATCAACATTTGCAGTATTAACAATGGATTATAAATTTATGGATGATTTAGACTAACCATAGGAATAAGCTTTGGAATAAACATGGACCTTACCAACATAAGACATAGAAGAAAAGGTATTGATAATCAACTCCCTCTTCCCAGCTAGCTTGGTGAGATCATAAAGTGAAATGTTTTCCCAAGTCTTCTTCATATCTTCAATAATGTTTTATCCAATATCAGAATTTTGCGACTTCCTCCTTGGATGGTTTAGTATTAGTATCATATGGGAAGACTTAATAGAAACCTTAGAAGATATAGAGTTATTCTTATTGCTTGCTGAGGTACTCTTCGAGGACTGCCTGGTTGAAAATTTAGAAGTTGATGGCTGAGTAGGGTTTCTCAAGAGAAAAATTCTTCTTAACAATGCCTTTTTCTTCTCTTCTAGAGTGAGTTCAACTACTGGTCCTTTACTCCTCAAATTATAAGTATTCAGAGGTTTAGGAGGAGGAGTTTACCCAACCAGGGATTCTTGAATATACAAAATGTCACCTCCTCGAATAAATTTGAATGTCATCATAGAGGAACAAACATTTTCATTTGGAGGAGAAGATTCTCCTTCTTCATCTTCACCTCCAATCGTTTGATCCTCAAGCACTTTGCTCACCATAGTGGTCATATTATGTATCCATTGTAGGCATGCCTTTTCTGAATGAGAAGCTTGGAGAAAAGTGTAGTGGTTGTCCATACTAAGCTCTTCACATTAGAGATTTGAGCTGATTTCTCGGTGGGTTACCACTCTTCATGAAGAAAGTCTTGTACTGTTTTCTACCAGACAAGCTCTCACTTGTCTTTCTCTTCAACTCAGACACTTCATTAGTTAACTGCTTTAAATATTTAGTTAAATATTCAAAATAAAAAGATTCTTTATCATGAGATTTACTATATGAGGCCTAAGATTTATTACCCATAGCATTTGAATCATCACGTGAATCGTTCTCAAGTGCTCAAATGGACATGAGGTATTTTTCAACCACAAGAGCCTCAACAAATTTCTCCACCGACATAGTTTTTCCTTCTCTCTTCATGAATATAGTGATATCCTAGGGCAATGCCTTGGTATAATAATCAACAATGATGGAGTCGTAGGGAGGAACATATTTTGGGAACTTGTTCAGGATTGTATTAAATCACTGATTAAAATATTTGAACTTTTCCTTCTTTCCCATCTTCAACAAACTCAATTATGTAAGAAACATGGAAGGTGTCTTCCCTTCGGAAAAAATTTCAATAAAGGCCTTCTGAAACTCATCCCAATTTTGAATGGATGCTTCAATTAGGGAATAATACCATGTAGCAACCTCATTTTCTAAGGTGTGAGGAAAAAAACCTGCATGCTATGTCATCATGTTGCACTCTCATCATTTGCAATGATAGATACAAATTACTAATGTGATATTCGATGGTAGTTCCCTTCTATGGGTCATACTTCTGGGTATGCTTCTCTGAATGTCGGGGCATGTCATGAAGTGGACCTCAGATACCTAGAGGAGACTGAGCCATCCAAGACAAAGGTTGTTGTTGATTACCTCTTGACTGATAGCGAGCCATGCTATCGTTTCCTTCCTTGTCACACTCTGAATCATATCCCGCACCTTCATTATCGTGAGGATAATTATCCCGGCCCTTTGATTCATTAGATTCCTTAGATTTCTCAAATGTCTAAAAATCATCTCTTTTATGAGGTTCCTTTCATTTCTAAAATTTTCTTCGTTCCTTATATATTTTTTCATTTATATTATTACCTTCACAATGCGGTATTTGAATGTTCTCTACATTCTCACGTCGTCCTCAGTTTTCACCTTCTAAATTCTCCTCCAAGATTTTCTTCTTTTGAACTAGCTTGGCTTTATAGGTGTTTAATTGAGTGTCTTTCAACAACGTATGCAAAATCATCCAAGGTTATATAACCAATTCCTCTACTAAACCCACTAGGACTGTTTTAAGGATATGGTGAGGTTGCATTGAATGTGTATGGGAAGAGAAGCTGTAGTAGGGATAAGGCCAAGATTTTTAGCAAATTAACAAGTAATAGGGTGTAGAGTCCTCATTTGCTCATAGGTTAATTTGTATATAAGTTCAAAATTATCAAGTGGGACATCTTCAAGGGGAGGTGGTTCCTTAGTGGAGGGATGGGAGGAAGAGGAGGAGGTTGATTGCTGGCTTGTTGTGAAGAGTCAGGACAAGGATGGGAAAATTTACTAGCCATACGACAAAGGTGGCCCTCTTTATAGTGCCAAAAATCCATTGACGAGTTAGAATGCATTGCAACAACTAAGGGATCTCCTCGGTGTAGTATACCAACTAGAATCTACATCGTTCGACTTAGGAGTCCCATTTAGTATGTAGGAAAAAGAGACATAATGTTGTTTATAGTTTTCTTTGGAAAAAACAAAAACACATGCTAGATAAAAAAATAAAACCTTCAACAAATGAAAATGACAAACTTGTGGAAATTAAACATGTGGAATTCTATGCATATAGCAATGACTAAGTAGCATTAACAAGAATCCTAAGAGAAATAGTGTTAGAAAAACTTCAAATAAAATTCATGTATTTAGTAAATATAGCTCATTGATCATAAACAAGTTCATCACCAAAAAGATCATGAAAGCATGTAAAAACACACAATCCAATACATGAGATATGCTCAAATCAATAAAAGAGTTCACTAACAAAAGCATAAAATAAGCACATCACACACCATCCAATCACCACAAAAGAAATCCTACAATATTTTATGACACATGAGAGAATTGCACACTTAGGCTCAAAGAGCTTCAAAAGTTGATATACTCATAACATAATCACATGAAAAATCCATAACATACATAAGTGGAAGTACAAAATCACCACTTGCATTTAAAAAGGGTCTCTTAGCTCTCAAACAATGTACGCTAATTCAGTCCAAAACCAAAAGTCCTTTACATTGAACCATGAAGGTATATTTATAAAAAATGTGGTGACCTTTCACCTACTCTTATGACTCTTGAGTTTCCTCGTGACCTTTCATTTTCCCATGTGACTCTCTGCTCTGCTCTATATTCTACTATTAACAAAATAAAGCTACATGAATATGAAAGAAATGAAGTACTCTCAATCAACTAATGTAGTAATAGAAAGGTATGGAACATCAAGTTGCAATTCTCAAGCCAAATATGCCCACCATAGCTTATACTCTCCTGCAAGACTCATAATATAGTGTTTCAACTCATCCCCATGTCTCTGTAAGCATTCTAGTTCATCTAGTACTAGGGTACGCATGTTTCCTTTTATCTAGTTCAATAGACTCACCAACATACTGTATAGCCTCATGGGATCAACCACATATTGAGTGACCTTCTCCTTTATAAAGTCTAGGTCATCCCTTGCAATGGATTTCTTAATAGGTTCTAAGAATGCTCAAATCTCTTGTTTTACATCCTCCTTTTTTCTTATTTCACTTTAGAGTTCCAATAGAAGGAACCTTATGCAATTTGATAAGAGACTCTAGTGGGCCAAGTAAGTGTTGGTATGATGCCATCAATTTGTCCATATATGTAGCCAATTTATCATGTGATTGTATCTTGATGTTTATAACCACTTTATCATTCTCTACTCTCATCAAATATTTTCTTGGAAACTCTTTAGGTGCATGAGGGTATTGATTAGTCCATTCACATATATGTTCAACTGATATTGTGGATAGTTTTACCATCATTTCCTTTTATTTTGATTCCTTGTGCATGTTAGGGAATGGGGCCATGACTTGATGCAAGGTCATCATTTCATCATATACCAAATCCATTTCCTCTATTATTATTTGTAGTTCATTTGAAATGGATGTTTGAAAACCTTTATATTGGGAGTGGGATGTAAGAAAGGATTGATTTTCACTCTATACCTATGGAATCCTTTATTCAAAGGCAACACACTTAGCTTTTAGATCAACAACCTGCTTGTTCAATCTATTTACATTTAGTTCTATGGCTATCACAAAAGCAGTTCCAATTGAGGCAATCATTTGTAGGTTCATAGTGGTGTTAATGGTAATTTCCTTCTCCGTGACCATTGATGTGGGCTTAGCTATATTCCTGGCATAATACTTTCACCTTTATTGCATAAATTTGCATTGGACCCAATCAAAGGTGAGCCTATAAATTTCCAAGGCTTCTTCTTCTTCTTCTTCTTCTTGTGGAATTCCCACTTATTGTAGTGGAAATCCACCATCGATGATGGGAGTAGATGGTGGAACATTCAAGGTAGAAAATTTCAACTACATCTATGATCCATGTGTTTTTTGGTCATTTGCTATTATTATCTCTTGTTCTCTAAGAATATCTTGCTCTATTTGTTTGGCTAGAACTTTTTATTTCTTTTTGGCCTCTTCCTCCTCTTTATGTCTCCTCTTTTCATCAACTCTTTGTCTTTGTTCTTCTTCTTTTAGTTTCTTCCTCATTTCCTCCTCTTCTTATTTCTTCCGATCTTATTATTCTCTTCTCCAATTCTCTTCTTCTGATTCCCTTTTGAGTCTTTCTTCTTCCATTTTTATCCTCATTTCTTGTTTCTTTTGAGCTATTTCTACATTCCTCTTTTTGAAATCCTCTTTTCCATTATTTTCCTCTTCTTTCTTCTTTAGGGTTTCATCCTCTTGTTTTTTTTGCGGGATTCCTTCTTGCTTGTTAGATTTTTTTTCTTTTGTTTTTATTTTTTTCCTTCTTTCCTCTTATTCCTTTTAAGAACAACTTCCTTGGCTTCAAGACTCATGCTTTCCTGGGTATCATTATCTGAGTGCTCTTCCTGCTTTTGTTGTTGCTCATTTGTTCCTATTTCCCTAGAAGTGTTATAAATGTTCTTTACTTTATCTTTGTCATCATCTTTAAAATGAGCATAAGCCCATCTGAAGAGAACTTCCTTACAATGTGAAGATCCAATACCTTTTAGGTCATATTTCGAGAACCTTAAATCAACAAAGGAGAAACCATTAAAGTCATCAAATTCTACTTCAACCTCCTTAAATTTCTTGAGGGTATATGCTCCAATTGTCAAAGGGAACATAGTCCATGGCCCCTTTTTACCTTATACTAATGTTTTGGATAGCTCAATAGTCAATTGATAGGAAAGATCTTGTAAAAGAACCTTATTTTACATGAGCGTGGGGAGATCTTGAGGAAGTATGTAAGCATCAAAAACCATATTATAGGTTTCTTCTCCAATAGGGAAACAATCTATAACATTAGGGACTATATTCCTATCCCTTTTAGACATACATGGAGGGTCTTTACCAAAGAGTGCAAGATACAAAGGAGAAATGAAATATTTTGCGATCATTTCATACATGCCTTTGTAGCTTATGCTCCAAAATATTTTGTAATGAGTGTGTACATGCTATTGGAATTTTTGGGTCCATCTTAAATTCAATCCCTCAAACTCACATTTTTCACAAACTGCATCAAGGAGATAAGAAGCCATATAAAATTTTGATGGTTGTCCTTTTTCTAGATTCTTGGCTGCCTGAATGTTTGACTTGAGTGAGGATGCAAGAATTATTTCCCAATTAAATATCGTTCCCTTTGTGGCAACTATGTGCATCATAAGGACCCATGATCCTAGAAACATATCAATATCTTCTCTCTTGTACAACTTGTTCATCATGGATGTCATTAACTCATATACCTCCCGTAGATCTTTGATCTTATAAACTTGGTTAGCCTTAATCCTGAACTTGGTTGGCTCTTGCCACCATGATTTTAGTATGTCCTTGGTAGGTTCATTAAAATATTATAACCATCTGGTGTTGAAGGCATCTTCTAGCTCAGGAAACTTGTAATAGGTTGTAATCTCAATAGTGGTGGAGGATGCTATAATTTCTCCAGTATACCACCTGATTACTTGTCATCTTCATGTGCATGCTGCAATATCGCTTCTATTGTTTTGACACATGGGAAAACTGGTGGGTATGCAACCAATTTGTGAAACCAATAACTATTGATGTTAATGTATACCTTGAAATCCTCTTAAATCTATGTGATGTCCTTATTTTCAAACTCTGGGTAAATATCCCACCAAGAAAGTTTTGTTTTCTTACTAATATTGTAGGAAGTTTCTCCATACATGGGAAAGTTGGTGGACTATCTATAACTCCTTCAATATTATTTTCAAATCTAGTAGAACTCTTACCCAAACCTTTACGATAACCCTTCACCACTAGTGGTGCCATCTCTTTGGAAAAGGATGATATGATACAATCCAAATTGATGGTACCTGGAATTTCAAAAATATGATCCTAGGACGTAGATGTTAGCATGAATATTGATAAAAACCAATTAAAAAGAAAAAAAAAAATGTTGAAGGGGGGCCTCGAGGTGCAAAGGTAAAGGTTCCCTGCTTAAGTCACAGTTCCAACTTGTAAAACATGTAGTAGATTTTAAAGGTAAGGTAGGTTACAAAATTCACGTGTGTCATAGGTCACAAAGTGCCATATTTGTTGGATAGAGTAGGTCAAAATTTCCACATGCCAGTGAGGTTGCAAGGTCACATTTTCATCAGATAGAGTGGGTAGCATAGAGAATAGACCTTTGCAGCTGTGATTTTGTGACTTAAGGGTCAATAGGATAGTCTAGTCGCAATCTTAGAGCTAAGGAAGGTTGCAAGTGACACTTTTAGGGTGATCACATATGGGGTTGCACACTGTCGATGCGACTAGTGACTAATGAGAAACCTAGCGAAGATGTTCTGTTGCGAGGTATGTCCACGAGGAATATCGCATTTGGTGGGTGATCATTTGTGATTGTGATTGAGACCTAGTCACAATGTGGGAGGATTGGTTCATAGGAAGGATTGAGAACTTATCTAGGTCAAATTTCGCAACCATAGATAGGTTGCAACATTGGATGGAAGTTTTGAGAGAAACAAAAGGCTTGGGTTCTTCAAATATGGGGTTTGGTGGAATTGTTTGTGCCCAAGTAAATGGTAAGGATTTGGGACAACGAGGTAAATGGAGGCGCTACCAAACACATCCATTAGGATTTGAGCATATTATGATTTAGGGGTTGAATGATACCACAAATATATGAAATGAAAAATGGAAAACCCTAATAAAAGGCATCGACTCCCAAGTGAATAGGTGAAGCATTCTATCCACCATCCATATAAATAGACTAAGGTCATAGTTAAGCTAGGGCCCCATTAATGGTTCAATTTGAGGAATTGGGAGTATGAGTAAACATGTTTGATAAGGGTTAACCATGGGAAAATCCTGTAGTCATATGTTAGTGTAGCTTGGGCATGAAATTTCTATCAATAAGGTTTTAAGAAGAAAATCAAAATAATGAGCAAGGGTAGGATGAGAGAGCATATGCATAGCATAGGAATTTAAGCATTTAGGATAAGGAATGTGGAGGGTCACAACACAAAGGCATTAGACACATGTCCATTTGCAGGAGAGAGTAATTATTATCGGGAGGAGTGTTACTTACTTGTGAAGGAGTCGCACTTGCAACCATTGATTGAAGAGGGAGGTCACTCGTCCTATCACTAGGAAAGAAGAGGTAAGTTCTTATGAGGAGAAAAAGAGATTTATATTGAGGACCCACATGCTAGAGGAATACTTACCACCAAATTCCGTGGAGATTTCATCACATGTGACTAGCTCAAGTGGGAGGTCACAAGTCAGAGTCTTAGATGATAGAGGGATGGGAACTGCAAGTTATAAATGTGATTGGCGGCCCTAGGAGGTTGAAAAATTGGTGCTTATTAAGGGTCATATCAATATTTTGTACAAATATTTAATTGCATGTGATAAGGGTAGATAGGTCACAAGTTGCGATCTCAATGCTCAAGGAAGAGGTGAAGTGCACATGAAATCTTGCGATCTGGATAAGGTTGCAAGTAGAGGGTGCATAATTCTTTTCTCATGTGCAAAAAGGAGAGGGAGGTCGCAAGTTGTGATATAACTTCACAAGGAGGATCCAATAGGGATATAAATTGTGAATCTGTGGCCTCAGTGTGAAGGAATGTAAGGAGGGGTCACATATCATAAAATTAGAAGGTAGTTGCAATTGCTAACTAATGTTGTGAATTCTGACATAGGAGAGAAACTTAGGCCTAAGGGTTTGAATGTTTAGTTTTCTATTTTAACTAGGCATGAAACCATTAGAATATTATAGGAAAATAATGGTAGGAGGTTTAGTATGGGGGGGTCTCCAAAATTTTGAAAGAGTAAAAATATTTGGGGTTGTTGTAACAAATATAACAACTCTCTAATCAAATTCCAGATAGACTCCACACACCAACAAGATAAGAAAAGGAGATTTGTATATTATGGGGCATTCTTACAGAAAGCACACCAAACCAGGCATTGCGTGCCTTGCTTTAGGATATGGTACCAAGTTGGGGTATTTTTTTCTAACATACAATGATTTTTTGTAGGGAACTTCAGTTTCCATAAACTTTTCCACCACTAGGCCAACACATTGAGCTATCTAAATATGTTGATATATGCATAACCATATTTAGAAGTGTATCTCCCCCCTGAGGAATGAACTCAACATAGAGAATCTTTCTAATCCTCATTTATGTGGATGTGAGTTGTGTTTAGGGACAATGTATACTTTTTCCACATCTCCAGAAATTATAGAGGTAAGTTGAGGTGTTGTGTAAAGCACCATCCTTGGGCCCATATTGAGGATTGAAAAGGACCAACAACCTGGTTTAGAGTATGCTAACCCTGGTCATGTAGGAACTGAGTCATGTCTCTTGGAAGGTGATAATTATATACACAACCTACCTAGGGGTCTTTTCTGATATGCACTTTCTCCCCATTTCCAAATTTCCATGCCAAAACCTCTTCCACAACAGAGAAAGATGAAATGAAAACCTTCCAAATAATAGGAATCTTTGATCTCTTTTTATCTAGATTATGAATCCATCATTAGGTGATATAAGATAAACTTTACTTCCTGAAGCTAACATCCATCCATAGAATATTTGTGCTTATCATTCTCCATCCAACCTTAGCTACAAGCCCTTTGCAAAAGAAGGTAAACCTTTTAAATCCCACCCTACCCGTATCTTTACCAAGGAAATTTTATCCCATCTGACCAAAGAAAAAATTCTCCCATCCTTGCTACCCAATGAGAGAAATCTACTACATAATTCATGGATGGATATCATAATTCCTATAGGGATCTAGGATAGGGACATCCAAAAGTCTGGTATAGCTTCTAAGTCTGAATTGATTAAAACCAACCTCCTTGCTCTGAATACCCACCTGAAACACTATAAATTTATTCTTTTCTCTATCTTTGTGACAAGCCACTTCTAGTCCACTTTTAAATAACCATTTAGCTTTAAATAGAAGCCTAAATACTTCAAACACTCTCCCATATCCTGAATCTGAAAAGGGAAGAGGTTTTGTGCATATTCCAATTCATCCCTAGATAACACATTAAGAGATATCAAGGACTTCTTTTCCTTGACCATCATTCCCGTTGTCTTATGAAACAAGCTCAAAGTCACCCTAATTAAAGCGATATCTCTATGAGAGACATCACTGAACAATAGAGCATCATCTACAAATGACACATGGGTGATAGTCATCTTTTTAGCTACCAAAACACCGCACAAATCACCTCTCCTTTTAGCCTCCTTTGGAATCCTGCTCAGACCCTTGACAACTAAAAGGAAGAGAAGAAATAGGAGAGAGAAAACCTTCCTAAGGCTCCTTTGATCTTGAAAGAAATTTGAAGCAAATCCATTTACAAGAACTACAAAATAAACCAATGTTAAACAACTCATAATCCAAAATTTATAAATGGCACCTCAAAGCCAAAATGTGTAAGAAACATACATATCTCCATCATACTAAAAAGTAAACTAGTTTTTTTTTAAACTTTCAATTACTTTATATCTCTATATAAAGTTGATGTAAAAATAGGGTTGAAATTGAAGTATTTTATTTATGCTCTTTTTTTTTTATTATTACTATTTTTTAATCTTTTTTCCCCAAGGAAAAATCACAATTTTATTCAAAAAAAAAAGGTTACATTTTGCAAATGCTAAAAAACATTCGATCAGACCAACCTTACCTAGTATGAAATAAAGAAAACTTAGAAAGAGATAATATTAAAACTATTATTTTCTATCCTTCCTTTTCTCCACTTTTCACTAAACACAAGAGTTGGGAGTGGAAGATACAATGGCCATATGATTTACATCTATATTTACTGGATTTTCTTTATCATAGTTTTAGAATGAATTCTTTTGGTGCTGGTAGCTTCTTTTTCAGAAAAATCCTTCTCAGTGTGTTACCCTTGAGCTATAGTCATAGTTACTTTGGACAAAACTGTTCGAACTACCTTCTCCACCCCTCTCTTTTCTATAATTTCTTGGGAATTCTATTCAATAGTATTTGTAGTATTCTTTAGGGTTTCTTCTTCCTCTACATAAATATCTTGTGAATATGAGAATTACCATCCCTTTGGATTTTTGGCTTGTATCTTTTTTCTTTTGGGATCCTTCTTTGCCTGAAGACAAGAGTTTTGAAGATGTGCGGTTTGAAAAAAAATACGACACCTGAATGCATTATTTTCAAAATCTAGAAACTGAGCCCATTGCATATTATTATGACTTAAAATAATGTGATTAGGTAAACCTTTAATAAGGTCCACCTCTACGTAGATCCTAGAAAAAGTGAAAATTCCTTTTGTGACTCTATCCACATCCACCTTGAGGAACTTGACTAAAGAATTGTCGATCCCTTCTAGCAATTTGAAATGCTAGAAATGTAGGGAAAGATTGTGTAACCTGACCCATACCGACATTTTGGATACCACCATGATGTTTCATCAAAGCTTGGAAACCACAGGATCATAACTAGACCTGTGCAACCCCAAAACCATGGCTCCTTATTTAAAACTCAATCCATATCTTTTATTGTATCAAATTTTACAATAAAAATCCCCTTGAACATAACTTAATATCACAATTTTCAGTCCAAGTGGAGAATACCTAGTGGTGTAAATCCTCCTTCTTGGTCCAAAATCTGTTAAATTTCCATATAACTACTTTGGATTGAAATTCATAGTGGAGCTCATTTAGCTCTGGAAGGTTTATTATCAATGTTGGCACCTGATTCATTTGTTCCATAACATAGGGACCATGAACACTGGGGTGTAGATAAGAAGTTTGATGCATTTCAGTCCTTCCTTTTACTGCATCTTTGGAGGTTGGCCCTTTATGGTTACTAGATCCATGACATCCTCCACATAATATAAGATTTAATATGATGGACGAGTCATTTTTAATACCATAATGCTGCATCTTGGAAGCATCCTGCATTGATTTCCTTGCATATATCATACTTTCAAGAATTTCTAGAATCCATAACTTTTCTTGGATCTTATATCTTAGATCTTTTACCATATTTCTAGCCCATATGATCTGAAATTAAAAATGAAGGTTTCATGAAATTCTTTGCAAGCTAGTTTATGTCTTTCAGGCAATGGATCGTGATTGTAAAAGAAAAAAAGCTAAAGTAAATTTTGCATATTTTTAATAGTTAAAATGGATAATAAGCAACATCAAAACAAAATAAATTGATGACAGAGTTCACCCCTCATGGGCTACGTCTTTGGGTCGAGCTTCCAATGGTGGCCCTTTTTATTATATGGTCAAATATTAAAATATGTCAACATAAAATGCTCAAGTTGCAAAAATAACACTTCCATTGCATCCAAAATTCCTAAAAACCCCCATGTAGGCTCTTCTTGGGTTCAAAAAGGCTAAAAAACTGCCAATATAGGCCTCCTTCCTCAATCTGCTTGCAAAACGCTCTATAAAACGGATTCCTCTATGAAAAATTGGTAATAAACTAGTTCTGGCATATTGATAAGGCAAACTGTTTTAAACGTAGAGGTCTCAGGTTCAATCCACAAACTTCAACGTATTTGGTGTTGTGTTGTTTAAATAATATATATATATATAATATATATATATAGAGAGAGAGAGAGAGAGAGAGAGAGAGAGAGAGAGAGAGAGAGAGAGAGATTGGCTGAGCCCCTCTTCCAAAAACTCCGCTCCCTACCTGGTCATGTGGAACTACAGGTGACTGAGGGGCATAGGCCATATGCCACACACCTCCCTGGCCCTGCTCCTGATCTCGTGCAAGTGGATAAGGCTTGGGCCTAGGGTGCATGCAGGGTGTAACATACCCCACCATTCCAACCTTCTCATTGATGATCATGGACTGCAACATAACTTGGAGTTGGTGCTTACCTCCGATCTTATCGGGTTTGGCCACATGACACCATGTAACCGTGGTAAATGCCTCTATCATCACTCCTTTCTCATTACCTCTGTCGGTGGTTAGATTTACCAACATAACCATGGGCCATTCGTCCAACCCTCATGCCAGTTTTTTCATTTGTGCCTAGCCTCATGGGTGCCATAAAACCAAGTGTCGAGCCTGGTGTGCTATCCCTCCGACCAACAAAACATTAAAGGTTAAATACTACTTGCCGATAATACATATCAAGTGACACCCGTGGCCCACTAGTTGGGGAGTAAAATTGAGCATCAGAGGTCATTGGTTATGTTGATATTTGTATCTTGGGAGGTACTCCAATCCTTGAGGATCGAGGATTTGGAGGAAGGAGCTCCACAAGTGGCCTTGTGGGCTTGAAACCCAAGCCTGGGGTTTTTCACCCAAAGTTGTTGGGCCAAAACATGACATAATTTGGAAATTTGATGGATGGAGATGATAGAGGACGTTGAGACGAATCCAACACAATAAAAAACATCGAAATCTGAGTTCTCTATGTGGAGATATTAATTTTTGAATCTAATGTGTGGGTTTGGTCAAGGTCAGCTAGGCATTTAGAGACCTTGTGACAGGCTGTCAGGCCCAAATATGAGATTTGATGGAGCCCTTGTATTATATATAAATATAAGGTGGAGGAGAGTTGTTTAACACATCCCTGAAGCATCTTTCGTAGTCTACACATCAAGAAAGGTAGTGGAAGTGTAGGAACACACAAGTGTAACAATGCGTGAGTACAGGAACGTGCCAGTGCAGGGATGCGAGTGTAGGAACACGCAAGTGCAAGAATGAGCTAGTATAGGAACACGTGAGTGCAGGGAAGCACGAGTGTAGGAACATGCAAGTGTAGGAATGTGCGAATGCAGGAATGTACAAGTGAAAGAACACATAAGTGCAAGAACATGTGAGTGCATGCAGCACAAGTGAGGGTTTTAATGTGTAGAAGACTGCACCAGGGTGATGTAGGAGCTAATTAGGGATAGGTATATATTATATTGATGTGTTAAGTTTGAATTTATCCTAGTGGATGGTGTCCTAGGAGAAGATAGCTTGGAAGTCTATTAGTAGCCATGTGGAAGGATTTCCTAGGTGTTGGATGTCCTAACTAGGAGCAGATGCTACATCAAGGATTGGTCACTCATGGTCTGTTCGAGGGAAGCATGAGAGTGGACCAAGTGTGGACAATGGATTGGGAATTTATGGTCTATTAGAGGGCAGCATGAAAGTGCCCAAGTTGGAGCCTGATGTTCAAGACTTTGATAGAAAAAAGTAGTTGCTAGAGTGGCAGTTGTTGAGCTCAAGGGTTGATGAACTAGAGGAGCAGTTGAGCAACCCTAGACTTATGTGTGGAGAAGGAATTATACAATACAATAGATGATGGGCAGTCCTCCTAACCCGTGTTCACTGTGGGGGATGGACATCTTGTAGTGATAGGTGGCATCCCTTTGTTTTGTATGTTGGTCTTCATTGGAGCAGCACAAGAAGACCATAGTAGGCTGAAGTCCCTGAATAAATGAGGAGAAATAGTGGAAAGTTGAGAGTTTTTCACAAGTGGAGTTGTGAAGAACTCGATAGGAGTCTTGATATGTTGTTCCCTTGATGAACTAAGGAAAAACTAGTGAGTAGATTGATAGGCGATGTTTAGTGAGTAGATGGACTTGAATCATTGATAGAGGTAGTGCTGTAGATCAGGGGTCAAACGACCGAGTAGGTACAAGGTAGGACTGAGAGGAGATGAGAGAGTTGAATACATTAGCCATATGGTCAGAGTATCTTGTTGAGGGTAGATTGGTTGTCGATGGACTGGCACCAAGCCCTAGTTTTGTATCTTTTACTAGCGGATGTATGAGGTCCATTATCCCTGGTATGGGAGCCCTAAACTGTTGTATTATATCTTGTTTAATATAATGAAGTTGGGTTAAAAATTGTTGAAATTTTTCCAGAGTTTTTGCATTAGTATATTTAGTGTTTTTTATATTCTGCTTTCAAAAGTAGCATTATTGTGATTCTTGGTTTTCTAGTGTCAGATATTCTAAGATTCTATCCTAGACCCAATATCGTGGAAAAAAACATGGTATCAGATCATATCTAAGCTACTTTGAGGGACAGATAATTAAAGTGTGCATAATGAAGCAACTAAGAGGGAGTTGTGGGTGTCTAGATCATGGAGCAAAGGGTTTAGTTGAATACATGGAGATGTGGTCTTGAATGGCATGGCAACAAGATTGGATGGGAGTTCTAGTGGATTGGTAGTGAGCTTGGTGAAAAACAGCTTGTTGTAGGGTAGATTATTGATCGTGGACTTCTGTTGATTTTTCATGGATAGTTGGGACAATTCAAAGGTTTCTTTGGGTTGGATGAGTTCAAATTGATCAAGATGGCTTCATGTGATGGACTACAGATTGGAAAGTTAGAGGCTTCATTGGATTTTGATGTTTCATATATGAGATTGAAGGGATTTGCATGAGTGGTATTTGATCCAGGAGGATGAGTGCTTTGTAAGATCCCATCCTAGGGTCTTCTAACAGATCTATATTCTCTAGGAATTAATGCAATACGAGGCAATACATTTTTATTTTATTTCTCTTATAAGACATTTCAACAATGACAATTTACCATTTCTTACAAGACAATTAAACAATGATAATTTACCATTTACAGTCTAACCCCTATAACTTTAACAATGAACATTTCATTTCAACAACTTACATGAGTAATCTATGCATAGAGGAATACCTGTACCGATGGCCCGGTGGATATGCCCTTGAGCTATTGCTCCTATTGAATCACTCTTCTTGACTACCAACTGGATTTACCTCCCAGCCAGCTAGGAAATAATTCCTAGCCCAGGAAACCTCCACAGGTTCCCTAGCCCTCCAAGCCCAAGTCCAACTAGATGTAGTGTGTGTGTCCAAGACTAAGATGAACAATACTCCCTTTCTCTCTCTCCAAAAAATTCTCAAAATCACAGCCAAACCAAAATCAAAAGCAAGACCCAATATCCCCCTTTCTCCCTTCCTCCTTCCCCTTTTCTGCACCTCCTCTCTTCTCCATCGCAACCACCTCTCATTAATGTCATAACTTCTCCCTCATCCTTAAAGTTGACTTCTCTTCTCCCATGTAAATTTGAGAGTACATTTGGGAATGTGATATGAATATAAAATTGGGTAATTAATGGGAGAGGACCATGTTTTCTACCAAGCAAATGTGGGAGTACATTTTGGGGATGAGAGATGAATATATTGTTTATTCAATTTAGTGTGTCCTAAATTGCTACATAAGTTATCAATCCAGGAGTCGTAAACTGATGAAGTGTAGTGCACTATATGTGCAAGACAACCTCTTTCTTACCGTACTATTTTTAGTTTTTATCTTGTTTTGGGGTTTTTTTCTTGTTGGTCTCCTAAAGTGTTTAATGCAAATGGAAATCCTATTCTAAAGTTTAAGAATACTTTTAAAGATCAAGTGTGGATATAGGATTAAAGACAAGGTTTATGCCTCTTACAGTAATTTCCAAACTTGGAACTTCAAAGATCTCAAAACACACTGTCTACAAAATCAGAGCTTTGAACAAAAGTGTAAACATGCAGCTACATAAATCAAGCTAAAGATAAAGTACTGAAAATGAGGTTACTGTCTCTGCTGTCCATCTAATTACAAAATTGAAATCTAACAAAATATTGCACTCATAACCAAAAAGTAAAGAAGCTAAAAACTAGTCACTGATTTCACCCATAATCACAATATTTCATCAATTAACTTCTAAAATGGGGTTAAGCTAAAGACTCTAGAAATATCATCATATGGCATGAAAGAATGACATGTAAACTATCTACTTGCAGACTAATGAAAGAAAACTCAATTACTTCACCTATAATCCCAATAGCTCGCCAATTAACTTCTAAAATGGGGTTAAGCTAAAGGCTCCAGAGATATCATCATATAGCATGAAGAACTGATATATAAACTATCTACTTGCAGACTAATGAAAGAAAAATCAAATTACTTCACCTATAATCACAATAGCTCACCAATTAACTTCTAAAACGGGGTTAAGCTAATGGCTCCAGAGATATCATCATATAGCATGAAGAACTGATATCTAAACTATCTAAAAGCAGTAAACAAATCTCACTAAAATGAAAGCATAATAACTGGAATTAAAAACTAAAGTTCAGCAGAGGAAGCAAGTCTCAGATCACCACTTGATGCAAAAACTACATTAAAAAGCTCGAGCATAACTTATCCTGAAAGGCACTGATCAGTGTTAGTGGAAAATATAACAATGCTGCAAAAACATGTACAGGAGTAAAACGATTAATACCATAAACAAAACATTAGATATGCACAGCTCAAATAAGAGAAAATATGCATGGAAACTATACAAACAAAAGAAAAACCTCAGCCAACAGGGGCCCTCTACACAGCTTTGGATTAACACGCTGTCACTTCACTTCAAACCACGCTTAAATAGGCATGAAAAACAGAGTCTTTTCAATTATGAAACAAAGGATATGTCTCTCGGTTACAACAACAAAATAACGCTAAAAACAACAGTATCAAGACTAACTAATTGCGTTGCAAACGCTTATATTTATAGAGGAAATAGATAACTGTATTTTGGAGAAAATTCTTTAGCAGTGGACACGTGAACAGGTCAGAATCCAAAGATTTAGCCTCTCTGTTCCCATGAGTAGTAAATCTACACAAAGAGGATGTTAGATTACATTATGGAGACGGCCTGCAGGTGGCAAAAATGGTCCATTAATTCAGGAACGGTTCAAGCTTCTTTTACGTGCAGGAATAGAGTCCTAGTTCACACAGGACTCTCTGTTGACCATCCTTTGACCGATACCCTTCTTCATGAATTTTTTTGAGTAGATAGGATCTCATCCATGTGTGGATCATTTCTAAGCTGCCCATGTGTCTCGTTTCTCCTACCGACACCTGTAACTTACAGAACAATGAAAACAGTTGTTGAATTGTGAATTAGCTGTGGAAAGTGGCTGCATTCCGTAGATGATAAACAAAACCTAGATAAAATAGCCCACACAATCATATAATATGAAAATCACTCAAATGTACTCCTAAAATCAACATGTAACAACTTTTGATAGCTTATGGGGCATTGATATGGGAAAATAGAAGAGAAAAGGTTTAGGAAAATGAGTAGAAGAGAGGTAGTTCTGGGGATCAACATATATATATAAATTGATAATTAGTTGGAGAGGACCATGTCTTCTCCCAAGTAAATGTGAAATTACATTTTGGGGATGAGAGATGAATACATAAATTGATAATTAGTTGGAGAGGACCATGTCTTCTCCCAAGTAAATGTGAGAGTACATTTTGGGGATGAGAGATGAATATATAAATTGATAATTAGTTGGAGAGGACCATGTCTTCTCCCAAGTAAATGTGAGAGTACATTTTGGAGATGAGAGATGAATATATAAATTGATAATTAATTGGAGAGGACCATGTCTTCTCCCAAGTAAATGTGAAAGTACATTTTGGGGATGAGAGATGAATATATAAATTGATAATTAGTTGGAGAGGACCATGTCTTCTCCCAAGTAAATGTGTGAGTACATTTGGGAATGTGAGATGAATATATATATAATTTGGAATAATGGAAAGATACCATATCCTATCCAAGATTCAATTTGAGAAGACAAGTTGGGAATTTGAATAATAGCAATAATGAATTTTATATCAGTAAATAAAATCTATAGTTTCCCAAACGAAGGTATTCACCAATATTTCTCAATATTTTCATGTAATGTAAATATTAATAAAATTTGCATGATAATATTAAGTGGGGCATTACATACACCCCTCCTTCATAAAACTTCATCCTGAAGTTAGAGTGAAAAGATATAAGGAGTTTGAAGGCATAACAAAATAGAGAGAGTTATAGTAGTAAAATTTGATAAGTCAGATAATGACATTACTTTTCATCAAGAGTCTCCAATTGATCTATATCCTCCTATCCCTTCTGACCTACTTCCATTCCCACCCTATCCATCCTATGCTGCTATATACGGTGGCATCAACTATACCAATCTAACCACTGATAAAACCAACATGGTGGAAGCATCGACTATATCGACCTAACCTCCCTAGTAGGAAACTAGAAATCGTCATCACATGTCTAGGGGAGCGTGTCCACCACTGTCCTCCCACGATTCTAGGTTTTGGAGGTTAAACGGTGGGAAATGCCTCCACCCCTCCTCACAACTAGGGTCAATGCCCTAATACGGACCACACTATAGTGTTGGTTGGACTTGTCATCAAATAATCCAATCAGGCAGTCTTTCCACCTGTCATTTGCATTTTACTCATGTCATAAGAGTGCATATCAAGTAGATACCAAATGTAATAGAACAATGTGCATTATACCTTCCCCATGAGATGTCTCAACCTTCCCCCAATGGAAGAGTAGATCTCAGCTATCATATAGTTCTTCCCCCCCTACGGGTTAGCTCTTATTCATACATTTATATAACAACAAGACATATAATTATCATATTATTAAGTATAGTATCCACGTGTCAATATTGTAGTTCCTACTCGAAATAAATCATAAATTCACTGAATCATTCATTTAAACAAATCATATCCACTTGAGCCATATATGAAACAAAATAATTTTGATAAGTCACGCACTCGATAATTCATCACTAAGTGAGTCATACATTTTAGGCCATACATCAATCATTTCCATCATCAATATAAAATCTATCAACTGATTTATATAAGTAGCTTCACGTGTCCAAAAAAATGCATCAATATTACATAATTTTCATAAATAAATAACATGGAACCACAAAATAGAACCTTAACATAGGTAGATGTCTAAGTCAAAATGGGCATCATAGATGCTCAAAAAGTGAGGGGTAGTCATGACGCATAGTCTCTGCATCCTCCGAGGTATCAGATCCTGGGCTATACTTGTCCCATTGGACCTTAACTTGTTCCACCGTGTGACATTTGAGCTGTCGAACCCTATAGTCCAATATGCGTAATGGTTCGACCACTATGATTCCCATGTTTGAGACCTGCAATTCCCTCCAATCCAGTTTGTGAGATTCATCAGAAATATAATGTCGTAAAATAGATACATGAAAAGCATCATGTGTTTTATGCAAATGGGGTGGTAGTACAAGACGATAGGTGACTGGTCCAATCTTCTCCTTGATCCTAAAAGGTCCTACGAACCGAGGTGACAATTTCATTCCTTTCCCAAACTGAATGGTGATTTTGTTGGGCTGGATATGAATAAAAACTCGACCCCCTACTTCATAACTGTGATCAATCCTATGTGAATCAACATAACTCTTTTGTCTATCCTGTGCTTCTTTTAACCTTTGTCAAACCTGTTTTACCTATTCCTCCATTTCTTGAACTAATTCAAGGCCAACTATTACTCGGTCCTCCAAATTTTCCCAACTCAATGGCGTCCTACATGGTCTTCCATATAGAGCTTGATAAGGAGGAATCCTGATTGAACTATGGTAACTGTTATTATAGGAAAACTCTACCAATGGTAAGTACCTTTCCCATTGAGTTTGATTATCCATGACACACATCCTAAGCATGTCCTCCAGAACCTAATTTACTCTTTTAGTCTACCCATATATTTCTGGATGATATGTACTGCTCAGGTTCAACTGAGTCCCTAGTGCTGACTACAAACTTGTTCAAAACCTAGATGTAAATCAAGGTTCTCTATCAGAAGTAATCTTTGTGGGCAACCCATGTAGTCAAATAACTTCATTTACAAACACTCACGCCACATCCGTAACATCGTAAGTGTCTCTTACTGGGATGAAATGGGCACTTTTGGCCAATTTATCAACTATAACCAATATAGCATTGTGCCCCTGTGAAGTGAGTTACAAACCCACCACAAAATCCATGGAAATTACCTCCCATTTATATGTAGGTATGTCATGTGGTTGTAGGAGTCCTGCTAGATGGCGATGATCAACCTTCACTCATTGACATTCGATAAATTTGGCAACAAACTAGACTATGTTGTGCTTCATGCCTGCCCAAAAGAAGAGTTTCTTCATGTCTGTGTACATCTTCTTTACTCCAGGATGTGCACAATAGAGTGCTCTATGTGAATCTTTGAGGATGGTTTTACTTATACCCCCTTCCTTAGGTACGTACATTCTCCCTTGAAACCTCAATAGCCCATCTGGTTCAAGGACATATCCCTCAAAATTTGGTTCTAGCTGTTTCCCATTTTGGATGGCTAAGATGACTTTTAGATACCAACTATCTTCAAAGAGTTTCTCCAATACACACTCCCTTAAATTTACCTTTAAGGCTACTAGGGAGAAGGTTCATGGTCTCCTGCTTAGTGTATCGTCACCACGTTCTCCTTTCTCTTGATGTATGAGATCTCAAAATCATACTCACTCATGAATTCACTCCACAACCTTTGTCTAACGTTCAAATCCCTTTGAGTGAAGAGATACTTCAGGCTTTGATGATCTGTTCTTAACTCAAATCTTCCTCCAATGAGGTAGTGTGTCCATAGCTTCAAGGCTAACATCAGTGCTACTAATTCTAAGTCACAGGTAGCATATAACTCTTCATGTTTCTTCAATTTTCTATATGCATAAGTTATTACTCAACCTTATTGCATCAATACTACGCCCAATCCTTGCGCCAAAGCATCGGTGCAGACAGTGAAGTCTTTTCCTATGTCTGGTACTTGAAGGATCGGTGCACTATTTAGTAACCTCTTCAATTCTGTGAATGCAGTGTCACATTCATTTGTCCATTCATACCTGACCCCCTTTCGTTGTAATGTGGTGATGGGTTTTTCAATCCTTGAAACCCTTCCACAAACCTGCGATAATACCCTGCTAGCCCCATAAAACTACGTAGTTCATGGGAATTTTTTGGTATTGGCCAATCCATTATGGCCTTCACCTTTTCTGGGTCAACTGAAATCCCTTCTCCTGAAATGATGTGTCCAAGGTAGTGAACTTTCTTCTGAAAGAAGGAACATTTTGACAATTTAACATACAATTGATTTTCCCTTAAGCAAGTCAATACCACCCTTAGGTGCTTTTCATGCTCCTTTTCATTCTTGGAATACATGAGAATGTCATCGAGGAAGATCTGCACAAATTGGTCCAAATACTTCCTGAACCACCATTGATGAGGCTCATGAATACTGCTGGTGCATTGGTTAAACCAAATGAAACAACTACGAACTCATAGTGCCCAAACTGAGTTCGAAATGTAGTTTTTGAGATGTCCTCTTCCTTAATCCTTAATTGGTGGTATCTAGATCGTAGATCAATCTTTCAGAAGATTGTTGCTCCCTTCATTTGATCAAATAGGTCATATATTCGTGGTATCGGGTACCTATTCTTTATCGTGGCTCTACTTAAGTCTCTATAATCTATGCATAGCGCAAGGAGCCATCCTTCTTCTTGACAAAAATCACTAGTGCACCCCAAGGTGAAATACTAGGTCTGATAAATCCCAAGTCTAAGAGCTCTTTTAACTGCATTTGCAACTCACAAAGTTCTGGAGTTGTCATCCTATAGCGTGTCTTAGATATTGGTTTTGAACCTAGTTTTAGGTTGATTGTGAAATAAATCTCTCTTACAATAGGTAACCCAGGCAATTCATTTGGGAAAACATCCTTGAATTCTGAAAAAACTGGATGTTGATCTAGGGAAGGTCCTTTCTGGCCACTTACAACCTCGACCAAATATAGTTTGCAACCTTGTCTGAGACAACATTTTACCTTCATCATGGATATGAATCATAAGGACACTCCCCTCTTGATTCCAAAAATCTCAATTGGCCTACCTTCATCATCTAAACAGATCACTTTCTTCTTGAAATAGTCTACCAAAGCTCGATGAGCTTCTAGCCAATCCATTCCAATAATTTATGTTGGCATTATGATGCATGTGTTGTATTTGATGGAAACCCACTTATAGCTGAACAACTCACTAATATATAACTAGATGAATCTACAAAAGAGATATCAGATGTGACAGAATACATGGGATGCAGGGCAGCTCAAAGGAATCAGTTCAGATGTAATGAACAATGAAAATTCATTAAGATTCTCAATATGACAAGATAACTTTGCCATCAAGTCCAAAGGGGGAGATTCTTGGCATTATGATACAAGTGTTGTCCTTGATGGCAACTCACACAAATGATAGATCATAGTGCAGCAGGTCAGTAGCAAAGAATTGATGATCAGACTACAAAGAATGAAGAAAGAAAAAGTATATACGCAAGTTCACTATATACCAAGTCGTGTATATACGCAGGTTTGCTATATACCAAGTAGTGTATACATGCAGGTTCACTATACACAAAGGCATGTATATCGTACACACGCACTTTCATGCAGGGAAAGGCATGTACATGTCGGAAAACTAAGTTTTCGGTCCGTGGTATTTGGTCCATGGTATTTGGTCTAAGGTATTGACCCCGGGTATTGGGTCCAAGGTATTGGTTCTACTTGGTTTTGGACCATGGTATTGAGTAAGGCCTAAGGCTATAAAAGGAGAAGAAGATCATTAGGCAGGGACACCAAGTAAGTCTCGAATATCTGATGAAGTATGAGATCTAGTATGCAGGTTATGGGTTCATGATACCTTGCTTGATCTGAGCTAAGGAGGAATCTCAATGGTTGATGGAGAACAAGATCTAAGGATAGATCGGGATCTAATGGCTTGGAATGAATCATCTTTATACGGCTTGATCATGTTTATTCTAGATCTGTATAATGACACATGTAATGTTCTGTAAATATTATGATATGGGTATAACTCAAGTTTGGAATAGTTGTAAATCATGAATGAATATTTACAGATGTATACGTTGGTTGACTATGAAAAAAAAGCACATACATACACAGGTTAGAGAAATCTAAGTAGCATATACCATATGAGCTATGATGTTTGAAGTTACAGGTGGTTCTGGTTGTTGATGAGTTCTAATGATTGTTTACTGGTGTCAGTATTCTGCATATTCAGTTTGGTTGATTGTGTTTAGCTTCAGTGTTGATGGATGAGATCTAATATGGATCAGGATCATAATGACTTATCTTTATGTGATCTAATGGACTAGATCTGGCTACTAACACACATATTATCCTTGTATATCTAATTATCTGGTATGTCTAAAGTTAGGAAGTGCAGTGAAGTTATAAGTAAGTAATTAATGACATATACGCTCGTTCGCTTTGGTGAAGTGGTGTATACATGCTAGTTCGGCTCTTCCTAGTAACGTATGCACTCTGATGCTTGATTTTTGATGATATAGTTAGATCTGAACATTGTTTCAAAGTTCTGTGTTCTGCTTTGTGTTCTGGTGACTGCAATTTGTTGACAGGGTTTCAGTGATTCAGTATTGGGTGATTCAGAGATAGATGATGCTAGTGTTGATTGAATGTGTGCTTCAATGATATTGATGGGTCCAGTATGAAAATTGGATGAAACATGGCCTTCAGATTATGGTGTTGTGCTTCAGGAGTATCCAGTCTAAAAATTTATGAAATGTGGTACTTGGAGGAAGAAAGAGAAGGTTGTAGCCTTCTGTAGGTCAGCACCTACGTACTAGCACATTAGCTAGTACAAGAGATAAGGGGGTTGTATCTCCCTTCCAGGAGAAGCCGGAGAATGAGAGGAGGTTGTAACCTTCTACAGGTAGAAGACTGCATACTAGTATAAGGCTGCACCAGTACAAAAATATTGTAAAAAGAAGTTTCTTATTAAAAGAAGATAGAGACGAATTGCAGCAGGTGGATTTCACCCACACTGGGTTTCCACCTTACATCATGGTATTCATGTGTGCTTCTTGTGTGTGATGATCTGTTTTGTTTTACTGCACCTGTTCACTGTTCATATGGTTAATAAAGTTCTAATGCACTAACTAAAGATCAACATTTAATGGATTAACTGAATCATAAGTTTACTGGATATATGCTAGTTGCATTAGACATAGTTGCGTGCACACGCAGGTTCCCTTAACTGAAGTAGCGCATATGAATCTGAGTATGGAAATGAAAAAGTGTTTGATTTGATAATACTGATTCACCCCCCCCCCCCCCCCCCTCTCTCAGTATTATTTCCAACAATTGGTATCAGAGCAGGTCCTTTGGTAGAAGTTTGATCGCTTGAAGGAGATCCATTGAACAATGGGAAGGAAGCTAAAGAGAAAGCACCTCAGAAGAACAAGACATCTCAAAGGAACTATGATAGTGGGAGAATCGATTGGGGAATATGTGGAAGAAACACTTCAGATTCAGAATAACTTTAGAATGAGGATGAACAATTAAAATAACTATCAGGTGTGAATTTGTTATCCTCTGGTGATACATTTCTCCATCCATTTGAAGATGATGAAAGTGATAGCGAAACAACTGAATTTTCTCTTATGGGTGAGAAAGAAAGATATCAAATAGAGGCATAATTTAAAAGGATTACAGACAAAATTAGAGATCAACAAGATCTATTGCACAAAAGGGAATGTGTCTCCAAAGAATAAGTTACCAATCTAAAAGCTCAACTAGAGGAAGGAAACAGGGTAAGGAAGTTATTCAAGGAAAAGGAAGATCAATGTCAAAAGTTGCAGGATGAAGTAACATCATTAAGAAATGAAGTAAATGAAAGGAGCACAACAATCAAGAAACTCAGAGAAAGATCCAGTTACTATGAAAGGCTTGAAGCTACGATCCTCTCGCTAAAAGAATATCTTGAAGAATCAAATAAGCAGAACAAAGAACTACTCCAAGCTCTTGAAAAACAAGAAAACGAAGTTCTTGAATTAAGACATCAGTTAGAAGAAGGAAGAAAAGTTGAAGAAAACATGAAGAAGCAGTATCGGAAAAGGAGGAGTAACTTAAGGTTGAGGTAAATATTCTAAAAGATAACTTAGAAGAAAAGGATAAGCTCTTAAGATTTCAAGATAGTACTAAGATCTTGTATGATATTCTTAGTAGTCAAAGGTCTCCTGTTATCAAAACTAGTCTTGGTTTTCATGAATCTATTGAAGGTAAATCTAGTTCACAAAATAAGACAAGGAACTCTAATGCACAGTCTAAAATACTCAACAAGGAGATGAGAGGTCAATCCCATCAACAACCAAGGAAAGAAATTCTTCAAAGAAAATCTTTTACTCCTCTGATGAATAATGTTGAATGTTATGTATGTCATAATCTTGGACATGTTGCAGCCAGATGTAGAAGTAGAATGGTTCAAGATCATCACACTGAAAGATCATCACGTTCCAGGTACTTTAAGGGATATTGTTTTTCTTGCAATACGTTTGGTCACAAAGCTATTGATTGCTACAGAAGGAATATGAAAATGTAAAATGTTATGCACGTAACAAGCTAGGACATATAGCAAAGGAATGCAGGAACAAAGTAGGGGCACCATGCCAAAAGGAGAAAACATCATCACACTCGAAGATATGGAAGAAGAAGGAAGCATAGTTTGAAAGATGTGGCACAACACAATGTACAGACATAACAAAATCAGAGGAAGTTGAAAGTGTAAACCTTCAGCGCTCTCAATCTCATACGGAAGTTTCATTAAGAGAAGTCGCGTATATATGTGAGTTAGACTCTGCACAATCATGTATATGTCAGTTTGAGAAAAGCAGTGGGATAGGCTCAGGAAAATGCTCTGATATGATTCAGTTCATTATTTGCTCTGTTTGATAATGGTTACAATCTACTAATGATGTGTGATACTTGTAAGATGTTTAGAAGTGTTTTGATCCTAACTTGATGATGATGATGCTTTGATACTTATTGCTGATATATGCTTAGTAGTCCTTCGTGATGATGCATATATGGCTAAATGATACATCTTGCTATGATATGGTTATGAGTTGTACATGACAAGATCTCATATGATTCTTGGGGTTACATAGTTGGTGCTCAGGTCAGATTTGTGGTTGATTCTCTGATGATGCATATATGGTGCTTGCATGGTGCTCTTCATAAGGATAAGGAGAAGTACAAAGCTTGAATACACAATTTCATTACTTGATGATGAGTCACTCATATGCTGCTGTCGACATATAATACAGTTATGATGTAGGATTCCTATAGTTCTTGGCGCTCTCATGGATAAGGATTGTTGATATTGATGATATCAAGAAGTCTTGACAAAAGATCTTGAGCTCAAGATACATAGCGCTATATACAGTATGCTGGATACATGGATGATTACTCAAATTTGCATTGTTGGAGACATGATGATGATGAGTTCTTACCTATATGGTGATCAGTTGATACTTACATATGTTGATTGATGCAAATGTTCCCAAGTGATGATACTTTGATGATATATAAGATCATGCAGATCTTGATGTTGATGAGATGGCTATGGTGTTTTTCACATATGATATAATGTGAATGATTCTGTATGTCATATGCAGAATTCTATTCAAAAGGATGAGTTGATATCTATATGCAGACATACCTTGTTGATGACTTATGCACTATTGGACATATACAGGTTGTTGGTCTAGATGTTGTTGACAGATGCTTATGGAGCAGATCATACATTATGTATGATAGCTGCTGATGACTATCATGGTCTTATTTAGATTATTGGTCTCATGTAAAGGTCATATCAAGACTCATGATGTAATAGTTTGTCTCTATCTATTATAGTCATTTGATGAATCTCTTTTGGTCATATGATGTAATTTGTACCCCCACTATGCATGGGAAGCATGATGTAATATTTCAGTCATGTATAAACAATTGGTATCTGGTGTATCCCCACTTGGTTGGGTGGATGAGTCAATATTGGTATATCCCCACTTGGTTGGGAGATGGATGTATGTATGAGTCTTTGGTGATAGGAAGGTCATTTATGATAGAGTCATGTAGAACATCTTTTTGCAGACCTTGCTTACAGTCAGGGGGAGCATGAACAACACACTTCAGTAGAGTATAGATTTCAGCATGTACTCAGAGAGAGCATGGACAGATTGGTACACCTTGGCATATACAAAGGGAGAGCTCAATCAGAGATTTCAGTAGGTACTCAGGGGGATTATGGACAACATAATGTATATCAAGGAAGAGAATATCTTGGTCTGCCCTTTGCCCTTGATGTCAAAGGGGGAGAGCGACTTGGTATGGTTGTTGCCATCAAGTCCAAAGGGGGAGATTATTGGCATTATGATGCATGTGTTGTACTTGATGGCAACCCACTTGTAGTAGAACAACTCACTAATATATAACTAGATGAATCTACATAAGAGATATCAGATGTGATAGAATACATGGGATGTAGGGCAGCTCAAAGGAATCAGTTCAGATGTAATGAACAATGACAACTCATTAAGATGACAATTCTCAGTATGACAAGATAACTTTGCCATCAAGTCCAAAGGGGGAGATTGTTGGCATCATGATACAAGTGTTGTCCTTGATGGCAACTCACACAAATGACAGATCATAGTGCAGCAGGTCAGTAGCAAAGAATTGATGATCAGACTACAAATAATGAAGAAAGAAAAAGTATATATGCAAGTTCACTATATACCAAGTCGTGTATATACGCAGGTTCACTATATACCAAGTAGTGTATACACATAGGTTCACTATATACAAAGGCACGTATATCGTACACATGCACTTTCACGTAAGGAAAGGCGCGTACATGTCGGAAAAACTAAGTTTTGAGTCCATGGTATTTGGTCCATGGTATTTCGTCTAAGGTATTGGCCACAGGTATTGGGTCCAAGGTATTGGTTCTACGTGGTTTTGGACCATGATATTGAGTAATGCCTAAGACTATAAAAGGAGAAGAAGATCATTAGGCAAGGACACCAAGTAAGTCTCGAATATCTGATGAAGTATGAGATCCAGTATGCAGGTTATGGGTTCATGATGCCTTGCTTGATCTGAGCTAAGGAGGAATCTCAACGGTTGATGGAGAAGAAGATCTAAGGATAGATCGAGATCTAATGGCTTGAAATGAATTATCTCTATACGGTTTGATCATGTTTATTCTAGATTTGTATACTGACACATGTAATGTTCTATAAATATTATGATATGGGTATAACTCAAGTTTGGGATAGCTGCAAATCATGAATGAATATTTATAGATGTATACACTAGTTGAATATGAAAAAAAAGCACGTACATATGCAGGTTAGATACATCTAAGTAGCTTATACCATATGAGTTATGATGTTTGAAGTTACAGGTGGTTCTGGTTGTTGATGAGTTCTGATGACTGTTTACTGGTGTCAGTATTTTGCATATTCAGTTTGGTTGATTGTGTTTAGCTTCAGTGTTGATGGATGAGATCTAATAATGGATCAGGATCATATTGACTTATCTTTATGTGATTTGATGGACTAGATCTAGTTGCTAACACACATATTATCCTTGTATATGTAATGATCTGGGTATGTCTAAAGTCAGGAAGTGCAGCGAAGTTATAAGTAAGTAATTAATGACATATACATTGGTTCACTTTGGTGAAGTTGCGTATACATGCTAGTTCGACTCTTCCAAGTAGCGTATGCACTCTGATGCATGATTTTTGATGATACAGTTAGATCTGAACATTGTTGTAGAGTTTTGTGTTCTGCTCTGTGTTCTGGTGACTACGATTTGTTGGCAGGGTTTCAGTGATTCAGTATTGGGTGATTCAGAGATAGATGATGCTAGTGTTGATTGATTGTGTGCTTCAATGATATTGATGGGTCCAGTATGAAAATTGGATGAAACGTGGTCTTCAGATTATGGTGTTGTGCTTCAGGAGTATCCAGTCTGAAAATTTATGAAACGTGGCACCTGGAGGAAGAAGGAGAAGGTTGTAGCCTTCTGTAGGTCAGCACCTACATACTAGTACATCAACTAGTATAAGAGCTAAGGGGGTTGTAGCTCCCTTCTAGGAGAAGTTTGAGAATGAGAGGAGGTTGTAACCTTCTGCAGGTAGAAGCCTGCATACTGGTATAAGGCTGCACCAATACAAAAATATTGTAAAAATAAGTTATTATTAAAAGAAGATAGAGACTAATTGCAATAGGTGGTTTTCACCCACATTGGGTTTCCACCTTACATCATGGTGTTCATGTGTGATTCTTGTGTGTGTTGATCTGTTATGTTTTACTGCACCTGTTTACTGTTCATATGGTTAATAAAGTTCTGATGCACTAACTAAAGATCAACATTTAATGGATTAACTGAATCATAAGTTCACTGGATATACGCTAGTTGCATTAGATAGAGTTGTGTGTACATGCAGGTTCCTTTAACTAAAGTAGCGTATATGAATCTGAGTATGGAAATGAAAAAGTGTTTGATTTGATAATACTAATTCACCCCCCCTCTTAGTATTATTTCCAACAATTTATTCATACGTCCCCATTGTTGTGACATAAGCCTTCAACTTAGTCATACACACCCTGAGGTTTACCTGACATTGGTCAACACGAGGCCCTACTGCTTGTTTTATCCCAGAAGCCATCTCAACTTGTTTAAATTCATCGTGCTCATAGGCTGCCAACCCACATTTTTCTAATGCAATTAGTGAAATGGAACTATCTGTAGCACCAAAATCAAACAAAAGTTTAACTTTTACTTTGTTTATCATACCTGAGGTTCCTACCATGACAGACTGGTGTTCAACTTGTTGATTGTCAACTGCTGCATAGATTCGATGGTGGCTACCCGCTCCCCCCACTAGTTCTTTTCCCTCTCTCTAGTTGTTACTAGTTTGTAACTCAGGGAAATCCTACTGGTAATGAGGTCCTCTGCATCCCCAACAAGTGATGCGTAGTGGACCTTGAACCGAATGTGGTCGAGTTCTTTGGAAAGAGTTCCTTCCCCTAGGACCCCTGCCCCCACTTGTTGCTCCTTACATATGACTTTGATTTGTACACACCCTTGAATTTGTGGGTGAGGTTGCACTAGAAATCATTGAAATCCCCAATATTGGTGCTCTAGGTATAACCCTATTTCCATATGGTGGTGGCCTCGGTCTTCCTCCCCTTTAGAAGGTATGAGGGGCCTTCCCTATAAATCTTGTTTGGTGTGGAAAGATGGCTCTGCCTCCACTCTTTAAGTCTAAGTGTTCTTCGACATAACGAGCCTTTTCTACAGCTTCTGCAACTATGGATGGTTTCCACATCCGCACCATTGCCCTAATCTTAGGGTTCAATCCTTAAATAAAACGATCTACTTGGTGTTGGTCAGTATCCATGTAGGAGACATACTTGACCAATTCCATGAATCAAATTTCATATTCTTCCATTATACGACTCCCCTGTACTAGGGCATGGAAGGCTCCTACCTGTTGTTCTTCATAATATGTTGGTAGGTAATTTTTCCTGAATCTCTCCTCAAATAATTCCCAAGTAACTGTGTATGGAGTGAGGTGCAGTTGACGCTCCAAGTTACCCCACCAACTCAGAGCACTGTCTCTGAGTTGGAATATTGCTATTTTGGCTTTGGAATTTGAATTGTAATCCCTTAGTGTGAATCACCTCCTCATTCCTTCTAACCAAGCTTCAGCACGCTCGCTGGCATGACCTCCTGCAAACTCTGGGAGCTTAATCTTCTGGAGCTCCCTAGTAATGTCCTTTATCATAGTCTCTAGATCCCTCAAGATTCCATAACCCTGATGGAGGGTGTTCCCCTTCCACTTCATTTGTTTGGCACCCTCTTAAGGTCTCATTAATTTCTTCTAAGGAACGCAGGATGAGAGTCAATTCTGCTAAAGACAATGGGTTATTTGTAGGAGGTCATTGTGACGACTCTCCAGGTCCTTGATTTCTTTGCGTCCTCACCATTTTGAATTGTTCAAAATCTACACGATACCTAAGACTTATTAGCACAACTTAGGGCCTTCTTAGTTCTCACTCATCTCACACATAATTTGCATAATGATATATGCAAGTTTTCCCTTTTGTTATACTTGTAAACGACTATTTCTGATACAGAGATGATAACCATGGTTCTACTATATTCTCCCCCATGGTCATCTAAGCAAGTGCTACCACATACTGCTAGTCACCCTTAAGTACCCTTAAGTATCCCTAAACAATCATACTAAATCCATTTTATATTTTTTTGAGCATTTAACCTTCCATTTTTAATCACATTATTATAACTAGGCCACTTTTGAAATTTCATCTATAAAGCTAGATTAGCTACTAAATTGGTGTGTGACTGAGATATTCTATCAACTAGTTATGATTGCGATAAAAGTATGTCTATCTTAAGACAAAGCTTGATTTATAAATATATAATGTTGTTTGATGTAATATATCACTCAACAGAACTTTGTTGTGTTGGATCATTGTCTACCCTCCCATTTCTCTACATATCTGACATTTCAGTGCACTTTATTCTTTAGTTACATGGGAAAATATCTTTTCTGGAACAATTATATTTGACTTTCAATCCTAAAACACATCTTTCTAGATTGTTCATCTCTGATTTATTGCAAATCTAGGAAAGGTTTTCCTCTAGGAACGAGGAATAGAATGCTTATTACTTCTCTGTGGAAACATCCATGGATGAAAAAAAAAATAGAAAAGAAATACATAACTGATAGATAAGGGTTTATTATATTATTCCAAATTGGTCAACACAACTTTTATGTTTAGATTGTACATACTATGAATGTTGGCTTATGTTTTCCATTATAAAAAATTTATTAACCTGAGATTTATATTTAAACTACAAGGAGGGCTGATTAATGCTAAAGTTTGTAGCCCTTTTCAATTGTCTCAAAAACAAATCTGGCGATTTATTGTTTTGATTGCATTCCAACCAATTTCTATTAGCCAAAAAAAAAAAGCTAGAGTAATTAACAGCTAAGATTATGTGATTTAGGTCATTATGTAGGTTTAGATGCACATTCCTACCTGATCTAGAACTTGTTTTCAATCCAGTCATCAACTGATTAGTTGATAATACTCAACTTGTGTTTGGAAACCTCATGTTTACATTTCACTTGCATGCAAAGTCTTAAGATTGTAATGCTTGCAATAGTAACAACAACATTTTCTATAGGCGTTGATTCAAATTCTTTCCAAGTAAGCTATACCACATTTTTTGGCGTCTTGCACTAAACTTGATGCTTTATGCATTTATATTTTAGTCCATAGCATTAGAATAATGTGATGGTTAGGGAAACAACAATAAGTCTCTTCATTCATACTAAAATTATACATAGTCTGTAGTTTCAGTAAGATGAAGTCAAGGAAGTCGAGGAAGGGGATGATGTTCCATATAGCTATGGATTTTTCCATTCTTTTTTTTCCATGGGAGCCATGTACTTAGGTATTTTATTTATCAGTTGGAACTTTCACCAACGATGCAAAGGTGAGTGTCTACACATTAGCTGCATGCTTATTTAGAAGCAGTTAGATCTTTTCTTCTCCAAAAAGAAAGGAGTATGATCAGAATATATGTTGACTGTCTGTTCCTTCTTTTCCTTCACCTATATATTTGCAAGTGCTCAAGAAAACAATCAACATATTGCATAATCTCATGACTACTATTGTTCTACTCTCAGGTGGATCATAGATGTTGGCTGGATTAGTACATGGGTGAAGATTGTGAACAAATGGCTTGCTACAAGGCTATTTAGTAAAGCTTCTATTTACCCTTTACCCTCCCACATGTTTGCACAAATGAGAGCAATCTTTCATTTTCAAGTAATATAATTTACGTAGCGATGCATTTTTTTTGTCACATTTGAAGGAAGAGACTAGCCCCTTTGTTTAGATTAGAGGTGCTTTTAATGGTTACGAGACCCCTACATTAAAGTGGCCAAGAGTTGAACTCATCTTTCATGCTATTACACATTACATATTAACTGATAGTGAGCATTTATCCCACATAATTATTCTTACTGTTATGTGGCTTCTTGTGCAGTTTGGACATTGGTTGCTCAAGTTGTATGGAAGAAAATAACTAACAATGTATCAACATCGAACTCGAAATCAAACACCCCAGTCTAATTGGCTAATATTCAATTCACTGGCCATGGCTTAGGATGCATTTTGAAAGTTTATATATATTTCTTCAATATTTATTATTTCCTTGTACCATATGAGACCTTGTTAAGGTTGTCATCTAACAGAGAGCATCTATCACCAGATTTCAAAGACAATTTCATTTGTATATACTCAGGATTTGAAAAATTGGCGAAGTCCATGCGTGAATTTAGTCACTTTGAAGACTGCAGTCCTAGCAAATGTCAATATGCAATTGATAACAACCCTATTGGGCTATTCTCTTAGGAGCTGCATTTGGTGGCAACAGAAAACGTATGCTTTCTAAATAAACGATTTTTCTTATCAAAGTAAAAGGTCTGTCAAATCTTTTCCATCAGGAGGATGCTTTCATATCATGGTAAAGGAGAAGAGAATAAACAAAGTTATCAGATATAATTTTTTTAGTATTTTCCATGAGATTTTTGACATACGTTTGAAGAACAACTATTTGCACAAATTTTATTTTATTTTAGTTTTTTCTGGATCAAAATGAAATTGAATGCATTACATCATCTCATATTCTTCTTAAAAACCAAAGTACTCATTTTTTTCCAATGAATGTTCCGTTGTCATGAACCATAGATAATCACAAACAATGAAGAAGTTACTAGATAAGACCTTACCATTCTCTGGCTATTCTTACTCTAGCAAAAAGAGGAAACACATAGAGCTTGACAACACAAAATGGCCTTTCCACTGAAAACCGAAGTAACAACACTGTGGCGAGATTAGCCCTTTTAAACCATCACAAAGCCAAGAAAGCAACAAGATTAGTTATATAGGTTTCAGCAGAACCACAACTACCCATACCTCTACTAGAAAAAAAGAAAAAGGGTAGGGAATGTTGAGTCTGCGTACACTCATCAATGGAGGCATCGATCTCTAGAGCTCTGTTATGAAGACTAGGAGTACAATACTTTTCTGAGCCAATGGAAGACAATGGTTTCTCGTTTCAAATGAAATCTAGTTAAGTCGGGCACAACATTGAATGATAGTCATTGTCTCGAAAGCCACAAGGGTCCCGTGGTGAAAATTCCCATTGTATACTCAGGAACATATACAGACACCTATATTTTTATTTTTTTTTAAGCATATGACAGTTAACATGCCTGTAACATGCAACTATAACATGTTTTGTTTTGTTTTTTTATTTTTCCTATAAGTTTTATTGCTTTCAATGGCAAGAAGGAGGGCATTATCTTCAATCTAAAAACAATTTGTTATATGTATATGTATTAGGATTATAAGTCCTTATGAGGGTTACAAGCTCTTATAGCCGAATTTGGGTTTAGTGGGTTTTGGGTCTAGACTTGAACCAAAGCTCTAATACCATGTGTAAGAGCCCATCCTAGATTCTTATAACAGTTCTATATTCTCTAGGAATTAATGCAATACGAGACAATATTTTTTTATTTTTTCTTCTCTTACAAGACATTTAAACAATGACAATTTACCATTTCTTACAATACATTTAAACAATGATAATTTACCATTTACAGTCTAACCCCTATAACTTTAATAGTGAACATTTCATTTCAATAACTTACATGAGTAATCTATGCATAGAGGAATAACTGTACCGATGGCTTGGTGGAGATACCCTTGGGCTGTTGCTTCTGCTGAATCACTCCTCTTGACTACCGACTGGATTTACCTTCCAGCCAACTAGGAAATAATTCCTAGCCCATGAAACCTCCACAGGTTCCCTAGCCCTCTGAGCCTAAGTCCAACCAGATGTAGTGTGTGTGTCCAAAACCAAGATAAATAATACTCCCTTTCTCTCTCTCCAACAAATTCTCAAAATCACAGCCAACCCAAAATCAAAAGCAAGACCCAACATCCCCCTTTCTCCCTTCCTCCTTCCCCTTTTATGCCCCTCCTCACTTCTCCACCTCAACCACCTCTCATTAATGTCATAACTTCTCCCTCATCCTTACAGTTGACTTCTCTTCTGCCAAGTAAATCTGAGAGTACATTTGGGAATGTGATATGAATATAAAATTGGGTAATTAATGGGAGAGGAACATGTCTTCTCCCATGTAAATGTGAGGGTACATTTTGGGGATGAGAGATGAATATATAAATTGATAATTAGTTGGAAAGGACCATGTCTTCTCCTAATTAAATGTGAGAGTACATTTTGGGGATGAGAGATGAATATATAAATTGATAATTAGTTGGAGAGGACCATGTCTTCTCCCAAGTAAATGTGAGAGTACATTTTGGGGATGGGGGATGAATATAAAAATTGATAATTAGTTGGAGAGGACCATGTCTTCTCCCAAGTAAATGTGTGAGTACATTTGGGAATGTGGGATGAATATATATAATAATATATATATATATATATATATAATATATATATAATTTGGAATAATGGAAGGATACCATATCCTATCCAAGATTCAATTTGAGAAGACAAGTTGGGAATTTGAATAATATCAATAATGAATTTTATATCAGTAAACAAAATCTATAGTTTCCCAAATGAAGGTATTCACCAGTATTTCTCAACATTTTTAGGTAATGTAAACATTAATGAAATTTGCATGATAAGATTAAGTGGGGCATTACATGCTTGTAGGACTAAGATAGTGGAGATCATGTATGCTCATAGGGGGTCTAGCCTCAAAGGGAGGATGCCCTATGGAGGTTTGGGATGTTCAGGTTTAGATATGATGAGGTAGAGACATTGCCAAGATTGTCAAGTTCATTTTACAGAGTATGTTGTAGTGATGGATGCCAGATGGGCTAGTATCGACGAATGATGATGGTTACTTCATAGTATTGGAAGTACCTCCCTCGCTAAGAGGGACTGTTGATATTTGTAGCTTGGGAGGTACTCCAGGCCTTAAGGATCAAGGGTTTGAAGGAATGGGCTCCACAAGTGGCCTTGTGGCCTTGAAACCCAAGCCTAGGGTTTTGAACCCAAAGTTGTTGGGCCAAAGCCGTGATGCAATTTGGATATGTGATGGATGGAGATGATAGAGGATGTTAAGACAAATCCAAAGCAATGAAAACCATTGAAATTTGAGTTTTCTATGTGGATGTATTAATTTTTTTAGTTACTGTGTGGGTTTGGTCGAGGTCGGCTAGGCGTTTACAGACCTTGTGACAAGTTGTCAAGATCACACATGTGATTTGATGGAGCCCTTGTATTGTGTATAAATATAAGGTGGGGGAGAAGCATCTTTCATAGTCTACACATCAAGAAATGAAGTGTGAGTGCAGGAACGTGCGAGTGCAAGAACGGTTGAGTGCAATAACATGCAAGTGTAGGAATGCAAGTGCAGGAAAGCATGAGTGTAGGAACATGCAAGTGCAGCAACACACAAATCCAAGAATGTGCAAGTAAAAGAATGTGCATTAGGGGAATTTTGAGGTAAAAAATGGGCCTCCTAGGAAAAATGTACAACCAAAATAAAATTTATAAGAACTAATAGGATTCAAGATGATGATGTCAACCATGGGGGATGATGCACCCTTTTTGGAGTAAAAATGTACAAATATTAAAAAATAATAAAATAATAAAACTACTTTTTCAACTCATATTTTCAACTTATCTCCCTAAGTTTTTACTCAAATTTCAAGCGAGAGTACTAGTTGGATGCAAAATCTAATTCCTCATCCAAGGAGTACCCATATTGCATACTTTTGATGGACCCTACTACATGAAAAATCAGAAATACATGGAAAAATGTGATTGCAATCATGTTTTTTATGTATTTATCATTTTTCGTGTAGCAAGGTCCATCAAAAGTATGCAACATGGGTATTCCTTGAATGAGGAATCAAATTCTGCATCCAACGAGTGTTTTTGCTTGAAATGTGAGTAAACCCATAGGGATATAAGTTGAAAATACAAGTTGAAAAAATAGTTTTGTCCTTTTTCCCTCTAAAATTTGATGTTGTAATCTACTAATATTTTATTATTTCCACTATTATTTTATAATTTCCTTAGGAGGCCCATTTTAGACCTCAAAAATCTCCTAATGTGATTGCAAGAACACACGAGTCCAGGAATGCATGCATGCAGGAACGCGCGAGTGTAAGAACATGAGTGTAGGAAGTGTGAGTGAGGCTTTGGCATGTAGTAGACTGCACCAGAGTGACATAGAAGCCGAGCGGGGCTAGGTAAGTATTGTTTTGATGTGTTAAGGTTGAATTGATGCTTGTGGATGGTGTCATAGGGGAGGACAATTTGGAAGTTTGTTAGCATCCATGTGGAAGGGTTTCCTAGGTGTTGGATTCCCTAACTAGGAGTAGATGCTACAAAAAGGATTGGTCACTTGTGGTCTGTTGGAGGGAACCATGAGAGTGGACCAAGCATGGATAGTGGACTGATAATTTATGGTCTATTGGGGGCCAACATGAAAGTGCCCAAGTTGGAGCATAATGTGCAACACTTTCATGGACAAAAGTATTTATTAGAGTGGCAGTTTTTGAGCTCAAGGGTTGACGAAATAAAGGAGTAGTTGTGTAGCCCTAGACTTGTGTGTGGAGGAGGGATTCTATAACAGATGATGGGAATTCATCCTATCATGTGTTAACGATGGGAGATAGACATGTTGCAGTGATAGGTGGAAGCCCTCCGTGCCCTATGTTGGTCTTCAATGGAGTAGTGTAGGATGACCATAGTGGGTTGAAGTCCTTGAGTAGCTAAGGACCAACAATGGGTAGTTGAGAGTTGTTCACAAGTGGAGCTATGAAAAAATCGATGAGTATTGGTGTGTTGTTCCCTTGATGGACTAAGGCACAACTAGTGAGCAAATTGATAGTGGATGTTTAGTGACTAGATGGACATGGATTGTTGATAGAGGCAGTGTTGTAGATCGGGGGCGGAAGGACCAGACAGATACATGGTATGACCGAGAGGAGTTGAGAGAGTCAACTACATCAATCAGATGGTTAGAGTACCTTGTTAAGGGTAGATTAGTTGTTGATGGTCTAACACCAAGCCCCAATTTTGTATCTTATACTAGTGGGTGTATGAGAGCCATTATCCCTGGTATGGTAGTCTTATACTGTTGTATTATATGTTGTTTGATATAACAAAGTTGGGTTAAAAATTTTAAAAATTTGTGCATATTTTTTGCACTAGTAGATTTACTGTTGTTTATATTTCACTATGAAAAGTAGTATCATTGTGATTCTTGGTTTGGTAGCCTCATATATTCTAAGATTCTTTCCTAGACCCAAGATCATGGAAAAAAAATAGGTTCGAGTCCCATGGAGGCCCAATCTAGTCGATAGAAAATTTTTGACACACTGCAGAGGGACACATTTCCTTTCCCGATTAGGCCATGTGGCACCCTTTGATTACGCCACATGGCACAATGGGATTGTTGCCTCCTATGCATGCCACATGTCAGTTCCTAGTTGGATCCCATACTACTGGGTCATCCTATTGATTTCAGCAACATGTCAACTTATGGACTACCACATGGCATCCATACACTGCACAGTCAACCTTGTAAGTTGACATTTTTACTATTTTCCAAAAACTTCAGAACGCATTAACTTCCTCATACTATGTTAGATTTAGGAAAATTCAAATGTCGTTGGAATCAAAATGAAGAGATCTATGATTTGGCATTAGTTTTGGGAGATTTTAAACACTTTCATTTTTTATGATATTTTTGATCCCTTGGATCATTCCTCCCCAATGGAAGCTTTTGGACCACCAAAAGTATTTTTTTACTTAGCAAGTAAGTGAGGGTACAAATCCCTCACTTTCTCGATCTCTATCCACCTTCGTTTTCTTGTATCGGTTCCTTTGAACCCCACTCGAAGATACTCAACATTGCCTCTGTGTGAAGTCCTTATCCTCCTATCAAGAATTGAGTCTTCCTACAACTCATTTAAATGTTCAAGAGATAAATATTCTATAGACGGAATTTGAACATTCTCTTCTTAATAAAAAGTCATAGGAGGCTCATACAATCTCAAGTTTTCCACATTCACAATAGAATAAATTTGCATGTAAGGTCGAAAATCTAATCAGAAAGCGTTGTTACCAATTTTCTCCAAGATTTTGAATGGCCCAGATATGATTGGCTTAAGATTTTTACCTTCACCTTGTAGTATTTCCTTGCCGATGTACAACCAAACTTGATCTCCCACTTGGAAATCATGATCAACCTAATCCTTATCATGTCTTTCTTTTTACTTGGCTTGGCTTTTCTCCAGTTGTTCTTGTACCCTTTGATGCACTAGCTGATTTTTTTCAATGAAATGCTTGGCTTTTTCCACATCACTATGTCTATCTACTGCAATATCTTTACCAAAGATGAAATCCAAAGGAGATTTTGGCAAATAGCCGAAACAAGATTCAAATGGAGATACTTGTGTAGATGAAAGCTTGGCATGATTGTAGGAATGCTAGATTTAATGCAAATTCTTATCCCAAATTTTAGGATGCTTACCACAATATCCTTGAAGGAGATGCACTACTATCCTATTCACTACTTCTATCTGACTGTCTGTTTGTGGATGAAATGTTATGATCTTCTTCAACTTTTTTTCCATGAGTTCCCATAAACTTGACCAAAAATAATCTCGATCAGAAATAATCGAAGTAGGTAACCGAAAATGAACCCATACAGTTTGGAAGAACTTCTTTGTGGTCTGTTCAGCAGTAACATGTTTCTTACATGGAATCAACACACACATTTTGCTGAAACGATCCACTACAACATATAAATAATCATGACCTTTCCTAGACATTGGTAGTCCCCCAACAAAATCCATAGAAATATTTTCCCAAGGATGAGAAGGGATAGGAAGTGGAGTGTACAAACCCAATTTCCTTTTGCTTGGATTTCTAGTAGTGCACATAGAACATCCTTTTACATATGTTGATATAGTTTCAAACATGCGAGGCCAATACCAAAACCTCTATAATTGAGAAATTATTTTCCCTACACCAAAGTGACTAGCAATAAGAGAAGTGCGGGCTTCCCTTATGATATTCACTCTTTCACCTTGTGGAACACGTAACTCACCAACATGATACATCAACTTGCTATGAAAATGATAATCCAACTCTTCAACATGATTGCCTTGATTCAAAGTTGTATAAATGTCTTTAAAATCTTCATCTTGAGCATATTGTTCAATATAACTTTGATGCATGATTGAGATATGCTTATGTATAAAAGATGCATTAACAATAGGCCTTGATAACATATATGCAACTTTGTTGTATATACCTTTCTTATACCTAATTACCAAATGAAATTTTTGTAGGAATCTCATCCATCTAAAATGTCTAGCCTATTGTAGCTTCATTTGCGATTGTAATTATTCAAAAAGTTGATGGTCAATATGAATAATCATTTCTTTACCCATCAAATAATGCTTCCATTTGTTCACGCTTTGTACCAAAGCACACAACTCTTTATCATAAGCTGGATATTTAAATATTGTAGTGGTAAAGGTTTCAGAATGATATCGTATTAGCTTACGATGCTGCATCAAAACTGCTCCCATAGCATAGTCGCATGCATCGGTTTGAATTTAAAATAGATGCTTAAGCTCTGGAAGTACTAGAACTGGTGTTGTACTGATTTTCTATTACAAAGTGTTGAAGGATTTACACTTCTTTCCTCCCCACTGAAGACCTTCTTCACACTTGTCAAAGCATGTAATGGTGCTGCAATTAATGAGAAGTTAGCAATAAATTTTCTCCAATATTGGGATGCTCCCAAAAATCTCCTAAATTCTATTACATTGTTGGGTTTAGGCCAATTCACAATAACATCAACTTTGGAGGGATCAATATTCAATTCAATCACTCCTACAATATGACCCAAATAAACCAAAGAGGTTTTCCAAAATCACATTTATACATATTCAAATACAATTTTTCCTTTTTCAAGACATCTAGAACTTGCTTCACATGCTTGACATGCTCTTCACAAGTCTTACTGACAATCAGAATATCATCTAAGTAGACTATGACAAAATCATCAAGGAATGGATGTAATACATCATTCATAACTCTCATGAATGTGGCAGGTGCATTACAAAGCCTAAAAAACATAACTAACCATTCAAAATAACCTTTGTTTTGTCTTGAAAGTAATTTTCCAAATATCATATTCTATAATCCTTATCTGAGATAACCGCTTCTCAAATCTAAATTAGTAACACAAACAACTTCCTTCGATTGAGCTAACAAATCATCAATGCCAAGAAGAGGATAGCAATTCTTTACACAATCTTGTTCAAAGCTCAGAAATCCACACGCATGCACCATGTACCATGTTTCTTTGGAATCAAAACAATAGGAGACCCATGAGGAGATGTACTAGGCCTGATGACCCCTTTTTCAATCAACTCTTGAATTTTATTCTTAATTTATGCATCGTCTAAATCTGACATTCTATACATTCCAATATTCAGAAGTGGTGCATCTTGCTGCAACTGAATCTCATGCTGGATTCCTCTTTTTGGGGGTAACCCTTCAGGTTCTTGAAACATATTGTCATAAGTGTTAACGACTTCAACCAATTCATACTTGAGTTTAGAATCACATCATGTGAGAGCTTCATATCCACAATATCTTTAGCTTTAATTGTCAACAACACAAAATTCTTACTAGCATTTACAACCCTTTTCATCTGACCAACACTACCAAGGGATAAGTTCATCTTCTTGTGATGTGCTCTAACAATATACTCAACTCCATCTTTGAAAATATGATATTTGTTCTCGTGACTATAGAATATGGATTTTTGGTCATATAAATATGAACTCCCTAAAACAATCTTGCATATATCAAGTGGTACAACATCAAGCTCTACCTCATGTACAAAATTAGCAGCAATGGCAAATTTGAGTTTATATTTTCTTGTCACTTGTGATTTGGCATCATCACATACCCAACCCAAAGGGTAAGTTTTTGCATGAGGTGTATTTTCTAAATTAAGTTTCTTCTTCAGAAATAAGATGGACTTGAGATCCACTATAAAATAATGTATCAACTTTTGTATGTTTTGTAATGACCCTGATATGGAAAAAGTCACTTATTTCTTTATCATTTTGAGATTCATTAGCTTACTAGATGAACTAGTACTTGCATTAGATGCTATACCTTTCATTCCCATGGCTGTGATTTTGGCTTCATCACCTGAATCAGATCCTATATCTTATTGAGTTGTGGAAATAGTCTTTTGTTTCGCCTTGTTATTGAACTTCTTCAATCTCAATTTTGGATGTAATTTCCAAAGGTGGTCTTCATCATGGCCATCTTTTGAACAATGTTTATAGGTAAGTTTCTCTCCATCTTTCTCGACAATAGAATTCTTCTTTCCTTTGCCTTTTTAACTTCCCTTTTCCTTTGTCTCCACGTTTAAAAGGTTTATTGTTGGACCCTTGAGGAACATTCTTGACTCTTGATTCTAAATGAGTTTCCTGAACACATAGTTCATCTAGATTGTTGGGATTAAACATAAGTATAATATGTCTCAAATAGGTATGTAGTCCACCAATATACTTAAAGAGAGTACCTTGTGAAGTCAAATCAACATCCAAGATTAAATCTCTTCTTCTAAATTCTTGTGTGTAACTTGGGATACTCTGACCTTTAGCTTGTCTAAAATTTTTCCAATCCATAATTTCTTTTTGCATATAAGTTAATGGATAAAATTTCCTTCTTAATGCAACTATAAAATAATTCTAATAAGAGATAATTTTCCCACTTTTCTTAAACTATTCTTGAGTTTTGGCCTCCAACGAGATGAAGGATGCACCTTCCAAGCGGAGAGAAGCAAGCTGGATCTTTCTGACATCATCATCAATATTTTGAATCCTACAATAAACTTCAATTTAACAAACCCAATTATCCAAGTTTTTAGCGTTTAATTCTCCATTGTACATAGGAAATTCGAAATTGACATCAAGTTAATCAAAGGAGACTTAGCATGTCCTTTTGGAGATGGAGGAGGAGTAGGTCTATGGGATGAAGGAGGTGAGGATGGAGGTGTAAATGGAGGTGAATGAGAAGGTGGAGGTGGAGGCTTGCTCCCATTAGCACCATTACCTTTTAGTTGATTATAAATTTCTCCTTGAAACCATGCTATCTCTCATTGTACAACACTTTCACCATCTCATTCATATCATAGAAAGCCTTTCTAAAAGATCTCCTATCCTCAAACATCAACTTTGGTCATTTTCCTTCTTCATGTGCCATGACTTGTGGAGTTTGTGGCCTCCTTGAGCCAATCTAAGGGTTTGGTTCTTCAAGTACTCCTTCTACTCTTCTCAATTTAGACCTTGTAATCATTAAAAAAAACACTTGAAAATTCTATCAAACCTTCACAAAAACCATTGTTTGATACCAAAATGATCTGAAGTTAAAATGAAGGTTTCATGAAATTTTTTGCAATATAGTTTATGTATTTTAGGCAATCAACTATGATTGTACAAGAACACATACTAAAGTAAAATTTTCATATTTTTAACAACTAAAATGGATAATAAGCAGCATCAAAGCACAACAAATTGATCTTAAGTTAATAATTTTTTATTTTTTTAAAGATATCTATAAAAATCAAATCAATAGTATTTAATGATAATCTTGAAGATACTCATCACCAATTCACAATTATTGAATTATAATATGAAATATAATATCTATCTTTATTAGTAATAATAGATCATTGTTGAAGTTCACCTTTGACAAGGGTGTAAACTTCACATTTCTTCCTCTTGTTTGATGTCCTACAGTTTTCTACCCTTTTCCTCTAAAGCTAGAATTTCCTTTTATTTTTCAATCAATTCAAGGCTCAGTTTTATGCTTGGAATGTTCATAGTAATAATTCATATTTTGGATGGTATTCTCTAGAGTTTTTGGCTTATCAAACTCTATTTGTCCCTGAATGTCTGTAGAAAACCAATGAGATGCCTTTGGATATTTACTTTCTCATCCTTAATGTAAGGCACAAACCTCCATAGTTCTATGAATTTGGTTACATATTCATCAATTTTCAATTAGCCTAATTTGTGCTCACAAAATTCCTTGTCCTTGCTATCATAGTACCTTTTAGATAGGTACTTCTCCTACAAGTATCTCTCAAATCTCCTCTCTCTTCCATGCTTCTCGCCAGTGATAATGTGACTGCAATGTAACTTGGGGCAGGTGCTTACCTTTGCTCACCTCCAATCCCATTGGATTTGGTCACATGACACCACGTAACTGTGGTCAAGGACTCTGTCATCACTCCTTTCTCATTACCTCCACCAGTGGTCACATTAACCAACATAACCGTGGGCCATTGGTCCAACCATCATGTTGCTTCCTTGATTTGTGCCTGGTCTTGGGTGCCATAAAACCAAGTGTTGGGCCTGATAGGCTACTTTGTCAACCCGATGTTATTGCCAAACAACAAAACATTAAATGTTAAATACTACCCGCCAACAATACATATCAAGTGACACTCATGGCCCACTGGATGGGTAATAAAATTGTGCATCAAAGGTTGTTGGTTCGATTCTTGTAGAGGAAAAATTTGGTCCATAGATTTTTTTTTGACGAACCACAAAGGGACACATGGCCTTTCCCAATTAGCCCACGTGGCACCCTATGATTGTGTCACATAATGCAACAAGATTGGCTCAATTTCAACCAATCAAAAGCAACCAATTGTTGCCTCTTGCGCATGCCATGTGTCAGTTCCTGATTGGATCTCATACTGCTTGGTCATCTCGCTAATGTTAGCAACATGTCAGCTTACGGAATTCCACGTGGCATCTATAAAATGGATAGTCAACTCTATAAGTTTACTTTTTTATTGTTTCCCAAAAACTTCGGAATGCGATAACTTCCTCATATGGTGTCAAATTGAGGTGGTTCAAGCGTCATTGGAATTAGAATGATGAAATCTACAATTTGGCACCAATTTCTGAAGATTTTGAACACTTCCATTTTTGAGCATATTTTTTTATCCCCTTGATCACCATACTATGATGATGACTATTTTCCCAATGAGGGATTTTAAAAAAATATGGAAAAAGTGCTAACGATTTGGATTTTGGCTATTAGTTTCACTTCCAACAACCTCAGGACTAGGTACGTTATGGATGGAAGGTTCCATTGATCCAACTAGGCAACCATTTGGATTACACTTCCCTTAATTCCCCCCTTGCCATTCTCCAACTATAGATATGATTAATCTACCTTGGGACCTTTTCTACTCTTTGACTCCAAGGAGAAATGGAGGCCCAAACATCCTCCAACATGACCCGCTTTATATGCATAACAAAATCCTGACTTTCACATTGAAAACTGTATGCCACCTCCCAAATAAAGTCAAAACTTGTAGAACTATAATTACAATGCAGAGAGCCTTGACCAAAACCTTCAAAAATAGTAAAAAATACGACATCAAGAATCATGGAGGTATTCCGATTACGGGGATGCTTCTTCACAGTCCCAACTCCTAGATCTAGGCATGCTCTATTAGATGTGGAGCCTGATTATCTTCCTGATTTAGTGGGGCTAGTTTCAACCACGTTTAGATCCCAATCCCCGATGGGGGGATGTGGGGGGACTTGCCCCCGTACTATTGCTACCTCGGGGGTCCAAGGGGGGGTGGCTGCATGTTTGGAGCCCCCCCTGCCAGGGGTTTAGGGGAAGTGCCCCCGCAGCTTAAAATAGATGAAATTTTTCCTTGTAAAATAGTGTAATTTCATAGTCAATTTGGGTCATTCATTAAGTGGATGATTTGATGGTAGAAGTTATGTTTAATTTAGGTATTTTTTTCCCTAGAAGAAAGCCCCTAGATTTATATAAGGGAATTGTATTGTGGATGTGAATTATTATTCTAAGTGAGAAAGAGAGAGGAGACTGTGTGAGAGAGAAGAGGAAATTATAGTGGATCTGTTGTAGATTGTATCTCTTCATTTTGATGGATAATATAAAAGGAATGATTGGTTGTTTCTCCGTGGACATAACCCAAATTGGGTGAACCACATATATTTGTGTCTCTCTTGTTCTATGAATTTCTATATTTTTGTTTCCGCAATATTTTTTATATTTCATTGCTTCATTAATTAATTTCTAACAATTGGTATCAGAGCCAAAGGTTTATTTGGCTAATAAACTTACTGGAGAGAAGGGTTCCTAGTTTGAGTGGGCAATGGCAGAAGATGGTAGGTTTAGGATTGAGAAATTTAACGGCCAAAAATGCTAGTTATGGAAGATGCAAATGGAAGATTATCTATATCAAAAATATTTGTACCTACCATTGAGTAGAATGACAAAAAAGTCGATGAGTATGTCAGACGAAGAATGGGAGATTCTTGACAATAAAACTTTAGGAACAATACAGTTGTGCCTGGCGACACCGATAGCCTTCAATATTTCAAAGGAAACAACAATAGAAGGTATAATAAGGTCCATGGAGAAACTATATGAAAAACCCTTAGCCTTGAATAAGGTATTTCTTATGAAGCGTTTGTTTAATATGAAGATGTTAGAATGTGGATTTGTTGTTGATAATTTAAATGAGTTTAATACAGTTGCCAGTCAGTTAAGTTCTGTAGCGGTAAATTTTGATGATGAGGTTAGGGTTCTATTATTTTTGTACTCATTACTAGAAAGTTGGAATGGTTTAGTTATGGCCGTTAGTAACTATGTTTGTGCATCTAGTACTTTAAAGTTTGATGATGTAGTTGATGGCATCCTTAACAAGGAAATGTGATGGAAAATCTCCAGTGAGACATCAAGTAATGCTTTAACTGCAGAGACTAGGGGAAGAAAAATGGAAAGAGGAAGGGGCCAAGGAAATCGATAAGTCAAGAAAAGGCAAATCCAAATCTAGATCAGGGATAATGTGCTAGAAATGTGGGAAAAAAGGACACCTGAAGAAACACTGTAAATCTAGGAAGGGAAAAGAAGGAGATGGACAAAAAGAGAACAATCATGATGAGAATGTGACAAGTGATGTGTTGCAAGATGATTTGATTCTTTCATTAGTGAATATTATTGATGCCTGGGTGGTAGATTCAAGGGCCTCATTCCATGCCACACCTGATAGGAAACATTTTCATGACTATGTTCAAGGAGATTTTGAAGCTCATTTTGGGTGATGATAAACCTTGTAAAATATTTGGAATGAGTAAGGTTTATATAAAGCAACATAATGGAAACCAATGGTTATTCAAGAAGATAAGGCATGTTCTAGATCTAAAGAAAAATTTAATTTCAACAGGGTAGTTGGGAAGTGGAGGTTGTGTAACTACTTTTACAAACAAAACTTGGAAGGTCACTAAAGGAGCCTTGGTAATAGAAAAAGGAAAAAATCTTGGTACATTGTATTTATGCAATAGTATTTCTAGTTGTGTTAATGCTTTAACTTCCACAGGAGAAAACAAAACACTCTGACATCATAGCCTCAGGCACATGAGTGAGAAGGGGATGCAGATTCTTCACTCAAGAAAATTGTTGTGAGGCCTAAAGCATGTTGATTTGTATTTCTGTGAAAATTGTGTTTATGGAAAAATGAAGAGAGTAAGATTTATTAGAGTTAGGAAGGAAAAAAAGAGCAAAAAACTAGATCTTGTGCATACAAATGTATCATCTCTCGGTGGATCTTGCTATCATGTTACTTTTATTGATGATGCAAATAGGAAAACATGGATTTATTGTATTCAAAATAAATTTGATGTATTGATAATTTCAAGAAATGGAAAGATTTGGTTGAGAATGAGATATGAAAGCCATTGAAGTGTCTCGGATCAGATAATGGAGGTGAAAATGCAACAAAGAGTTTGATAATTATTGTTCATAGCATCGAATTTGCAAAGATAAGATAGTTCCAGGAACACCACAAGAAAATTGTGTGTTAGAAAGGATGGACAAAACAATCATGGAGTGTGCAGGGTGCATGATATTGCATGTAGGATTAACCTTACAATTTTGGGAAGATGTTGTAGATATTGTTGTTTATCTGATAAACATAGGCCTTCAATTTCCTTGGATGGTGTTATTCCATAGGAGGCATGGACATGTGAAAAGGTAAACTACTCATTTTTAAAGTCTTTCAGTTGTAAATCCTTTGTACACACTATAAAGAAAATAGAACAAAGTTTGAGGAAAAATAAAAGAAATTTCCCTTAATTGGATATGGTCTGAATGATTTTTGTTATTTCTTATATGATTATGAAAATCAAAAAATCATTAGGAGCAGAGACGTCATATTCAATGAAAATGTCTTGTATAAGGATCACATGTAGGGAAAGAAACAGGGAAAGGAAAACAAAGAATACACAATGCTTGATGAGATCAAAGAAAATGTAAAGGTGCCTAAAAATTAGAATGATCAACAACCACAACAACAGCAAAAACAAAAATAGCAATAGGCACCTCAAACACCTGAAACTGGTGTTAGAAGATCTACTGGGATAAGTAGACCCCCTGAACGATACTCTCTTTCATTATATTGTGTATTTTTGACTGATTCTACTGAACTGAAAAGATATGAAGAAGAAATACAGGTAGCAACCTAGAAGAAGTGGGAGCAAGCCATGGAAGAAGATATGGACTCCCTTATACAGAACCATACTTGGGACTTAGTTAAGTTGCATGTTGGTAAAACAATATTGCAGAATAAATGGGTTTACAGGTTGAATGAAGAAGATGGAGGTAAACAAAGGTATAAGGCTAAACTTGTGGTGAAGGGACTTGCACAAAAGAAAGGTATAGTCTTTGATGAAATTTTTTCTCATTTTGTTAAACTGACTTCAATCAGAACTATTTTAAGTCTAGTGGTAGCAAAGGATTTGCTTCTTGAGAAGTTAGATGTAAAGAGAACATTTCTCCATGGGGATTTGGAGGAATACATATATATGAAACAACCACAAGGGTATGAGGTCAAAGGGAAGGAAAAATTACTGTGCAAATTGAATAAGAGCTTGTACGGCTTAAAACAGGCTCCAAGGCAGTGGTATCTAAAATTTGACAGGTTTATGTATGAATAACGTTATACTAGATGTCACTCTAACCATTTTGTTTATCTTAAAAAGAAAAATGATAGCAGCTATATTATGTTGTTATTGTATGTAGATGGCATGTTTGTTGCAAGCACTAAGATGGAGGAAATAAATGTGCTCAAAGGAAAATTGGAAAACTCATTTGCAATGAAGGATTTGGGTGTTGCAAAACAAATCCTTGGTATGAGAATAAATAGGGATAGGAAAAATAAAAAATTAACATTGTCTAAGAGTGAGTACATAGAAAAGGTGTTGGAAAGATTTAATATGCAAAATGTAAAACTACTTAGTACAACTTTGGCTATCCATTTAAAACGAAGTAAGGAGATATGTCCCAAGAATTAGGAAGAGATGGATTATATGTGTAAAGTTCCATATGCATCAACAGTTGGAAGCTTAATGTATGAAATGGTCTACACAAGGCTTGGTATTGCACATGCATTGGGAATTTTAAGAAGGTATATGAACAATCTAGTGAAAGGGAATTGGATGGAAGTGTAGTGGATTCTCAGGTATTTGAGAGGTACCACAAATTAGGCATTATGTTTTGGAGGTTCAAACATTTCTCTACAAGGATATGTTGATGTATATATGGCAGGTGATATAGATAACGTGAGGAGAAAGACAAGATATATGTTTATTGTAGGTGGAACAACTGTCAGTTAGGTTTCAAAATTGTAAAACATTGTTTCACTTTCAACAATAGAAGTAGAGTATGTTGTTACTACAAAGGCTATTAAAGAAAGGATTTGGTTACAAAGGTTAATGGATGAGTTGGGAAAGAAGCAAGAGATGAGCAGGTTATATAGTGAATGCTAGATTTCCATTCATCTTGAAAAAAATTCAACCTTTCATTCTAAGACTAAACATATACAACTCAAGTATCATTTCATACAACCAATTTTAGATGATGGATAGTTGAAGTTGGGAAAGATACACGCTAGCTAGAATCTTGTAGATATGTTGACAAAGGTTTTAACCAGGGAGAAATTGAGATTCTGCTCAGTTTCAATTGGCGTTCAAGAATGATTATGAAGATGAGAAACAACTAGGTCTAAAGTGGAAGTATCATACAAAAAGTGAAGAAACAATGGAGTTGATATAATCAGTCTCCAAGTGGGAGATTATTGGATGTGGAGCCTAATTATCTTCCTGATTCAAAGGTCTTGTTTAAGCCATGTTTGGATAACAATCCCTAAATGGGGGATGTGGGGGGACTTTCCCCACCACTATTGTTTCCTGGGGGGTCAAAGGGGGTGGCTACATGTTTGGAGCCTCCCCTTAGTAGGGGTTTGGGGGAAGTGCCCCCAAAGTTAAAAATATATGAAAAATTGCCTTGTAAAATATTGTAATTTCGCAGTCAATCTGAGCCATTCATTAGGTGGATGATGTGATGGTAGAAGTTACATTTAATTTAGGGTTTTCTCCCTAGAAGGAAACCCGTCGATTTATATGAGGGAATTGTATTCCAGATGTGAATTATTATTCTGAGTGAGAAAGAGAGAGGATATTGTGTGAGAGCAAAGAGGAAATTACATCGGATTTGCTATAGATTGTATCTCTTCGCTTTGATGGATAATATAAAAGGAAGGACTAGATGTTTCTCCACGGCCATAGCTCGAATTGGGTGAACCACGTATATATGTGTTTCTCTTGTTCTATGCATTTTTGTATTTGAGTTTCCACAATATTTTGTGTATTTTATTGCTCTGTTAAGTAATTTATAACATGCTCTACACCAAAATGTGTTAGATGATCCAAAAATACAATTTTATCATAGGTTATAAAATTAGAATAAAAATTTATAATTTAAGATATTAAATAATAATTATTATCTAGAATGTTTAATTTATTAATGGAGATTTTTGATTAGCATATTGTTGTAATTAGATTGACTCTCCATGTGTCGTATCTTAGGCTGTATTTTAGGGATTATTAGCTAGTTGGTTTGAATAGCATTTATTGTAAGGCCACTTGTTAATTTAATAAGTGATCCATAATTAGAGGTAGTTAGGACATGGAGCTTATAAATAGCTCATTGCAAGAGTGTTTGTTAAGTTCTGGTGTAAGCTCTTGCAAATCAATCATGTAATTATTTTTCTGATTAATAGAGTTATGTGTCTGAGGACACTTCTGTTTCAATATGTGGTATCAAAGCTTCTGATTGTTGGGACCCTGTGACAAAGCTTGAGTGTTAAAAATTCTATGTGCAACGAAGGAGAACCTGGCGAGGAATTGATGGCTTGATTGAAGCAGCCATGATATTGTTGTTTCTGCTTGTATTGTTGTCCACAATGGCGGTGTCTTCGGTTCTGCCATTAATACTGTGAAGATGCATATGTTGAAGATGATGAGCTGAAAATATATGTGGAATATTTTCCTGCCTGGAAGTCAAAGGATCTCCGTACTACAAAGGCGGACTGCGATACATCGACAAAGAGGAGGATTCGTTGGTGGAAAACAACAGCAACAGGGAATTTGTTGACAGCGAACGAGTGAGTGCTATTCTATTACATGCTGGCAAATATTTCAATTTCTTCTTGCCCGACATTTTTTTTTGGGGATTCATTGCTTCAAACATCCAGATCTTATTAAGCTGCCGTCTGGCTTTCTTAATCAGGAAAGATGCCCGTTTTCTGAGTACATTATTAGTCCTAAAAGTTGTGTCTGTAGCTGAATGAAAACTAATGCCATGGGGCATTGATTGGATTTCATTTAATGATGTTTTGAACCCATTCTTGGATGTCTGTGTCCGTAAATAATTAGGAATTTTAGTTGACAGCAATTTAAGGTCATCCAAATTCACAGTGAAACCCAAATCATGGTCACTTTTTCCTACAAATGAAAGGTAATAGCGAACACCAATCGGCCTAGATTTAAAGAAGTGAGGACAACAACACCCTTCTAGGCTGCCAGATTCAATGTTATGGACATGAAAGCTTTGAACCTGTGCTTTCAAATATTCATTCTGTAATTTTGTATGAGATCTGTGTACGCCCTACGTGTGATGGTTGAAATCGTGTGTGAGAAATTTGAGACCTCTCCTGAGATTTGTGTGAAAATTAAGTGTATAGGAAATATGTTGGAGAATGGGAATAGTTTTTTGTAAAGGAAGGGAATCGTTCATAGCGAAGCAAAGCACAATCAAAGAACATTCTGCATCAATTACCAGAGTTGAAAATCAGATCTTGAAGGTTGGAATCGAGAAGAATGGAGCTACAGCAGAAAAATTGGACACAACCTGAATGGAGGACGCGATGATGATAATTTGAGATAAGTTATTCTTTATCTCTTCTTCTAACCATGTCCATTGAGTTTCACCCAACATCTCACCATTGCTAAATAATGAATCTCTATGGTATCTAGTGTCCAAAATAATTACCTTCATTTGTTTTCCAATCGGTCCAAACATATATGAAGTGTACAGACCAGCTTGTTTACGTCTTGGACTATCTGGGGGTTCATCCAAGAAATCTAGCATAAGTCTCTGGCTTACATTTTTGCCCTGGTACTCTTTTCCAGCATCATTCAGTCCATAATCATGGTCATCCCACGTTCCTATAACCTGAGCTCTCCTCCTTAACTGTGAATAACCGGGATTACTCTTGGCAAGATTATACCTAAACTCCATTTCTTTCTCTGAGTTGAGAGAAAATCTTTCCACGTTTTTCCAGGGATCAATTGTCCTCTCTTTTCCAAAAATTTTCAATTTCTGTTTGTTGTTTGCATAGATATTGTCTCCCATCCAAATGAAAAGTTGCGGGTTGAATTGTAATATTGCATTCCAAATTGGCTGAGGTGCACCCTGGTTAGCACAAGACCCAAAGGTTATTCTGGATAGAGGAGCTTCCTCCTCCAAGTTTGGCAGCTCCGAAGCTGTAAGCTGTGACATACCCGCTACACCGCAGTTTTTCTTTGGCACTAACATATTGTTTCCACTTTAGTAGGTAGCCATATCAACCTGAATCTGTAGTTGGCGTTCAATGGTCAAGGAAGAAGCGACCGATCTGTGTGAATGTGGAAAGCCTTGACTGTTGAAGGTATATGGTGGAAAAACTTTCAAAAATGACCCGACCAATCTATGAGCCGATGTTATCTGGGGGAGTTGATGCTGGCACGATGGCTCTCTGAATTTAAAGTCCAACATTTTTTTGCGTGGAAGAGTTCCTGTTTGGGAGATAGTTGAACAACGTGGAGATTACCCAGCATGGAGCAACCAGCCTTGCAACTGGAACCCATCATAAGCGTAAAATACTAGCCGTGGACCATTGCATATGATAAAGCATGAAGTTATATGGTACGTACGTGCATTCAAAAGTTCTGGGCTATTATTAAAAGGGGTGAGTGTTGTAAAAAAACAAAAATGAAGAAATTACATGTAAGTGAATTAATTTTCACATTATGTGAGAGAATGAGTGGGGTGAGAATTTACTTATGCATTAAACTTAAAAGTTTAGTTTGGAACTAAACGTGAATTTACCTTTTACAAAGTGATATCATAAAAGAATGATAAATTCATTTTTAAGTGGGATGATAAAGTAGAGTTTTTTTCATATAGCTTTATAAAATTATTTTTTAAAGCTTTGTCATGGAGTAATAAGGGTGATGTTTTGAAATTTTTGGAGTGATAAATTTTTTCAATGGAAAGCTCATTGATGTAGGAGGTTGAGTTAGGTTTTTGACCACATTTGCTTCCAAAAATTGTGAGTGTCAGATTGTTTGAGAAAGATTCCATGGCAATGTTGTAAAAGATGAAAGGTTGATGATCTCAATACTTAATAAAGATATCATTTTTGTGGTGCTGATGTGTCCTAGATCCGCCCAAAATTGAATAAGGGGATCTAAGGTACACTATGTGTGTTTGATGGCGCATGTGTTGTATGGATTCATGTTTTTGCTTTCTAATTTGTGTCTAGTTTTGACACATCAATGATCGCATTTACCACTCACATAAAGTTCAATGCAAGTAAGCACAACACATGTAATGAAATCGCTTCAAGGAAAGATAATCAAGATCACACATACAACAAATAATCAAAGTTTTCAACAATGGCGTTCTACTTCAACAAGCAAATTCAATCAAGTTAATGAATTTGTAAACTTCAGTCTTTCAAAGCAAAGTCTACATCAACATTCTTGCAAACAAATTTAAGAACTTGTGAATCAAATTCCAACTACATTGCATTGTACGGGTGCATTCTCGATTGAAACCGACACCCACGTTTTGATTTGATCAGCAGTCAAGCACGTCCATTCTCTTCAACTTAGTCAAATTAAGACAAGTGAATTCTTTGTTTTATGTGAGTCATTAAATCATTGTAAGCTTTTTTGGGTGCATTTTCGACAGTGTTCAACACCCTTCCTTTAAAGCAAAATCAAGTGAATGCATGAATTTTAACTCTACAGAAAACATCTCCTGCAAGCGAGCGTGATTATTCATTCAACCAAATTGCATTAATTCAGTGCAACAATCAACACATCAAGCGAGCGTGCCATTCAAGTCACATTCAAGCGAGCCTGTCCTTCAAGTGCAACAGTTCAAAGCACGACATCTCCTACAAGAGAGCTTGATTTCAAGTAAGCAAGTTCAAATGGCACATCATATTCAGTTGTTAAACATTCTTCACAGTTTGATCATATCCAGTGATGAAGACATGGTGCACGTCAGCAAAGAAACTCTTGCTGATATTTCACGGCATCTACAGCAAACACATGAAACCATTGAGTTTCTTCAGCTTGAGTCCCAACTTCAAAGGAATGAATTGCAAGAAAAGAGTGATACTTTCAAGTCTTTGAACCATCCAGATGATAAGTCATTCATCCCAACAACTTCAAGTGTCGAAGTTGTTCATGATCACCTTCAAATTTCTTCCAAACCCATCATCAAGCCCTGGGAAGAAATTCAAAATAACAAAAATAGACGAGGCTTAGGATATGTCCCTGATGACACCCACTTACAAATCCCAGATTATTCCAAGCCAATTAAGTTTGTGAGTGCAGGATTTCTTGAACCACTCACCTCAGCAGGTTCTAAGAAAGTTGTAGACAACCAGAATTGCACGCAACGTGAAGTTGATGTCCAACCAAAGTGTTCTCATTGTCAAAGAACCGGTCATATGGAAGATCAGTGTTTTGATCTCCATCCTTGTTGCCATTGTGCCAAGTACAATCATTCCTCAGCAAAATGTCGCAACCAACCAAAATCAGGCAGATTGAAGATACATTATGCATGGATTGATCCTTGGGTATGGTCATCCACAGTCAAACGGTTGTCTCAGTTCTACAACCGACTACATTCACACATAGTGCAGCCAGCAGTGAATCGATGATGGTACTCTCATGCAGTTGAATGAGGGAGTACGACAGTGAAACTCTCCTACACCTGAAGGGGGGGAGTTCAAATATATTT